>VYZU01009721.1:0-12161 GCA_013401355.1 Ceyx cyanopectus
ACAAAACAAAACAAACAAATTAAATTTCTGGATTACCAAAGTGTGACAGAACTGGAATGTGGAGATACTTATTCTAGCTAACAACATTAAGCCAATATATTTTCTGTGCCCCTTCATATGCCAGGAGAATATCCATATTGCTGTGGCCACCTTGACTGAGCTCAGAGTGGCATCTGTGCTCTACCTTGCAAACTTCCTTAGCTCTCACCAGAACAAAGAAGTCAACAAACACCAGGCAGACACAGAAGTTACAATTATAGTGTGTTACTCTTTTTGTGAAGGTGTTAACTAGTGGGTCATTCGAAAGAGGAAGATATTCTGAGCTAGAAATTTCTTGGTGAAAGCAACACTTCTGCATTTGAACACACAGAGATCTTGTTTATTGAATCTCTTAAACATCAGATAATGTGAATGATGAGCTATACAAACCTTTGTGGTTCCCCTCTCTTCCTATAGAAGTAAAATATGCTAAGGAATAATCTTTGGGACTGTTACAAAGATATATTTTGCTACTAACCTGCTGTGAGAAAAGTGAAGTTTTTGGCCTCCCTGTCTGGTAGAGAGCATAGTGAAGTTGTGGTTACTCTCCAAGGTGAGCTCTGATGATGCTGGTGCTGGTTCCAATTTCCAACATATTCATGCCTCCCTAAGGGATCTCTTTTGGAATGTTTCTCTGTAACACCTGTCGTCTTTCAGGGTGGTAGATGTACAAAATGCAGCCATGACCATGCCTGCCTGAGACAATCTTCTAGACTTTCAAGAGTGGAATTACACAACTGCCAGTACCATGGTCTGTAACTGAATGATAAGCCCTATACAGCCTCACCACTACTCAATGGGAAAATGCCCTCAGGGTATTTCTATGAAGAACTGTGCCCACAAAGCATCTTTTTGCCTTTGACAATCAATATCTGTACTAGCTCACTGAATGCTTCTTGAGGCATTCTCATATAAGATTCTCACTTCAAAAAAGTTAGAGATGAGATCCTCCTTTAACCATGCAAGAGTGTGTTATCCATGCACAGTTAACCAAGGCCTCCAGTTGGCTTCCTGAGATATTCAAACCATTTTGGGTAGGCCTACACACTGTTGTGCACACACCCTTCGAAGTTCTAGAGTAATAAATAAAAACATTTAATGCTAAGGACTACAGGACTATAGGTTCCTTTCTAGTTCTGAATCATACAGTCTTAGAATGTTAAGGGTTGGAAGGGACCTCCAGTGATCATCAAGTCCAACTCCCCCACAAAAAGCAGGATCACTTAGGGCATGTCACAAAAACTATTAGCAAACCTTTTTACCCACAGATGGGGGAGAATCTTGTCTAGAAAAACAAGCAAGTGAAATATTATGCAGTTAGAGAACAAAATGTAGTATTTCATAATTACTTGATGTTCCAGTAAAACTGCTTCTTTCTAAGGAGATGCTCAGCCACGCAGGGGTTAATGCCTCTTCTCGCCACCTTCTTTTACAAGTTAAAACTTAGGAACATGTGCACACTTATGCATGCAACAAACAAAGCCACCGCTTGCATTATAATCTCCTCAGGGACAGCCAACTGGGAAAGACAAATTTAGCAGGGTACTTATGTTTTTTTTTACATAGTGTAATGCCATTAAACTCAACATCATGTAGACAATGAACATTACAACAAAATACTGATGCTGTTTATTATCTGCCTGACTTTTTTTTTGAGAGGAAGCACATGTCACATTTGTTTCAGACAACCGCATCGGGGTCCCACAGCTCTGATTAAATATGTATCCTTTGTTCAGCTGCATTGGAGTCAGTTTTGGCCTACATACGCATTTCGTTAATATTTTAAATAGGAAAAACAACAAAGAGAGGAGAAATTAACAGTTGCTGAACTTCTCCAATTACCGCTAATCACATTTACACCCTGGGGTTTGCAGAATTAGAAATCAATTGGTGGCTTCCCCTTTCTACAGCAGGCAGTAAATGTAGCAATTTAGGAAAAGGACTAGAAGACATCTCAATTCAGCCTAGATACCCTTGTAAATATCCCCCAGTGAATTTATTNCTGACATTTGGAAATTACATCCCAAGCAAAATTCTGCGCTGAAATCTTACTGCAACATTTGATGGTAAACCACTTTTTTCTTTCAAGATTGTGAAAAATGAGTTCTAAGAAAGCACTGCTCCAAATACGATGCTTTTTGATTTATTTTGTGAAGGGAAGAGCACTTTTCCCAGTATCTGATGGTGATTTAGCCACAGCATATTGGTAAGGGTTACTGTCAGTGTCACTTAACATGATCTTTAATTGAAGAGTTTCTTCTTAAGTGTTTAGATAAACTCAAATTGGCCATGTACATGTTTTGAACTTCATAAATGATGTACCAGCAGGGCCAAGCAGTCCAAAGCTGCTTATGATTCCTTAATCTGGGAAAAACCATAGCAGGGGGCTGTCAAAGCACATTTTGCAATGAGTGCATGTAAATGCACATGCGCTTATAAACACATGGCTGCAGAGCTAAGCTCATATCCACTGCTTCTAATTGAAGGTGGAAAGAAAGCAGATCATCTGAGCAGAAATCAGATGATTCAGGAGAGAAAATAACCCTGTGGATAGTTCCTTGAACAAGCAAGCAGGTGGTAGAAGAAATTATTGTGTCTGGCAAAAGGATGATATGGAGGAAAAATGTCTAGCTGAGCTTTTTCAAAATAGGGCTAAAAGTCTTATGTTTTCTAAGAGAATATGTGGTCTGAAAGGCTTTTAAAGAATTTATCTGTGCATGTGTTTTTACTCTTTACTCTTCTTAAGCAAGAAGCAGAGTGAAGTGAAAAATAATGGTGAGGTGATGAGGAAGTATGAGTCAACCAAAAGTTTCTAAACTTGAAATTCAGTTCATGTTCACACCGACTTTCAGAAAAAAAAACAAACAACCCAAACAAAAAACAACAAACCAAAAAACCCCAACAAACAAAAAAACAAAACACCAGACAACTTCTTTGTCTGTCTGAGCCATTTCATTTATTTCTTAACAGTAAGACTTCACCATAGATGTTCTATTATATTAATATATTAATATATTGAGAAAATGCAAAGGACTTGTTCATGTAAGTGAACATGAAGTGTTCAACCAGTTACATGGTTTTAGTCATATTTGTCGAAAAAAGATGCTTGATGAGCAACAGTGACATCTCCAATAAATTAAAATATATAACAGATATTGCTCTGCAGTTTAAGCAACAGTTTGTAACAGGAATGCTCTTACTTTGAAGGCCAAGATATTATGTGATCATTGGAAAAAAAATATATAACTGACATCTTGTGAACTCTGAGAATTTGACGGCCCATTTCAGAAAAGCATAAATTTCATCATCTGACCTGTTTCTTCAAATCAGGCGATTCCTTTTTTTCCTTCTGTGTTATGCAAAATAGTGCTTTTTATTTCCCTTAAGACCAAAATGAGATGGTTGAAAAATATTCTATTTGATGTTTAAATAGTAACTGAAGAAACTGGCACTAAGTATATTGAAAGATTCTTATATTTAAGTCTACACATAAGATCCATGATAACATTTTATTANCCAACAGTTTAAAGTTAATGATAAGATTGAGGTTCAGAGGTTTACTCAAATCCAGTATATAAGACAGTTTGTGTATCTATCCTTATAATGTCATCTCCACATCTCCTCTTATATTTTTTCAACTGAGTCTCTTTTGTACTGTCTGTGAGTCAGGCATGACATTTAAAATTCAGGTGTGAACTGATATAATGATGCTAAAATTAAAACAATTAAAGAAATAGTTATGAGTTTCTTATGTATGTATAAAAGTTAATGAGGAAATATTAATATTTTGCAAAGTGTATCTATATGTCTATATCCACAAGCTTTTTTCTCAAAAGAGGTAGCATATTCTATCTTAAAATTTGGGCAAGACCTGTAAATACTTCGCCTGTATTTGTTGACGTGTTCATGAACCTTTTTTTAAACTTTCAGCATATTTAACCTCTGAATGAGATTTCTTAACAAAATTTTTCATTTTCTATATTTAAAAAAATGTCATGCTGTCAGCTGAATCTTTAAATCTGAAATGGCAAAAATCAGGGATTTTCTTCTTTTAAACTACCAGTTCAAATCCACCTCATACCTGTATGATATTTATTTCATCATCAGATGGAGATGAGGTGGTTGTTACTTATAGCAATTCTTTATCTGGTTTTAGGATGAGAAAATGACACCACCATGGTCACCACTGGCCACCTGGTCCACTGCCTGATTCAACAGCATGGTAGAGGCTCATGAGCTTGGGTATGAGATGGTGCAGAATACCGTTTGCCATTTTTGTAAATTTTGAGAGAATTCTGGATCCATAATATCATCTGCATATCTTTTATGCTGATCATCTTGTTCTGCATAGCAGCTAAAGATCTAAACCCAGTACATTGCAAAACGAATAAAGAAGATGAGGACATATGGGACAAATTTCTCCCTCAACCACAGTAACTATAGGAAGTATTGCATATAGGCTGGGATTTATCTCACCTCACTTTGGATTCTGTATGTAGCTGCTTAATTCAGAGTTTGACATCTAGGCTCATTAAGGAGGAAAATACATTCAAAGCCTTGCAGGCACATTGATGGTATGGAATATACTACTCTATAAATGTTTTTCCTAGATGTCAAATGTCTGGCTGAAGTAAGTAAATGTATAGATAGGTGAGGTTTCTCTGGCATTTTTGTCTCTTACAGGACACTGTTAATATTGACTCTGGAAGCATACCTTGTCAGAGAGCAGTGAGAGGTTTGGCTATTCTTACCTAGGAACAGAAGCACTGGAATCAGCAGCCAACTGTGAAGACAAATCCTTTGAAATCGTTGGTTTGATCCTGGAAACTGGCAGAAATCTGAATGAGCTCACAACCCCTTGGGGAGGAACACTCTTTTACAAAGCTTGGGCTGATGCCACAGAGGACCATAGACATGATGACTGTGCTTTGTTAATGACCCTACAACTCTCTCAGGAGCAATAATAGTCAGTATTTTGAGTCAGTGCTTTCTAGTAGTAGCCTTATTACCCATTTTTCGAATTACAGGAATGAAATGACCAAGACTTTAAACTAAGAAAATAGAAAAATGGGGAAAGAAATTTTAATCCAAAACAAACTTGTCTTTTTAATTCCATTTCTATCAATACAAGGTGATGTGCTGTTCACAATGAATGTGTCTTGTACTGTGTTTTCAGTTCATGGTACAATGTCCCTGGGCAGAGATGACACTTCAGCAGGACTCTTCTGCTCCATTTTTTTTTTTTTTTTTTTTTTNTTTTTTTTTTTTTTTTTTTTTTGGTAAGAGGTTCGAGAATGGCCAATAAATAAAACAGTATTCTCTAGAGATATTAAACTGGCAGATTTTACAGTCAGTAACTCCACAGACAATCAGACCTAGGTCACTGGATGAAGCACCAGAAATCTCTCTTTTATCTTCAAATTTTTTGAGGCAACTTTCTATTATTATTGTACATATTCCTTTCCTTCCCTTTGCAGGTTTTTCTAGCACTACCTATAGGGTGTCTGGAGGTACAGAGGGTTTATCCACACTAAGTCATGGAGTTAAATACAGATATATCCACACCAGTGCCAACCTTAGCAAACCAGCCCTTGGGGGTAAAGGAACTCCATGAGCTTGTCCCAAAACTGTCTAATTGAGTGATTAGAGATGTATTTTAACTTTTCCATTTTAAATGTGGCAAATTTCTGTGTTTGTTTTGCCTTGCATGAGTTAGACGGCACATTAAAAGGTACAATCCATATCCTAATCATCACATAGCCCAAGCAGATAGGTCACTTGCAGGATAATGCAGTACCTTGCCCTCTTTATCTAGTGAACCTTTCTTCCTCTAGTAAACTGGGAAGACATATTTTTGGTTGGCTAATTAGGTCTAAACTGCCTCCTACCATCACATCTTCAAGCTTGTCCCTTAAATATTATGTGCATGTAAGTGTGAGATAATGAGAACAGATTTCAGATTCTCTTCATTTTTCAGGTGGAAGAACTGAGACAGAGAAATGTTAAAGTTAAAATTTACCTTACCTAGCTTTAAAATCTCAGATGTGTGAGCTAATAATTTAAGGATACCTTTATATTCATAAAGCAGCTGCAGAAGACAATTATTTGACCTACCTTATGGTGAAATTAACTATCTTCCCTCACTTTTATTAATTTAAAATATATATTATTGTTAGAGTGTAAATGCATACCTATACTGTGTGTATGTAAAAATGTCATCAAAAAAGTACAACTGAAATGTTAGTTTATATTCTGATGAGACTCCCATTCAGTGCTAAACCCACGTCCCCACCCCCCCAGCTCCAGAGTCCTCAGCACAACAGAGACAGGAACCTGTTGGAGCAGGGCCAGAGGAGCCCCAGCAATGCTGGGAAGGCTGAAACCCCTCTGCTGGGAGGCCAGGTTGGGAGAGCTCGGGGTGTTCAGCCTGGAGAGGAGAAGGCTTCAGGGAAACCTTCTGGGGGCCTCTCAGGACTTACAGGGTCCTGTCAGAAACATGGGGACAGAATTTTGAGCAGAAACTGTTGGGACAGGACAAGGGGTGATGATTTGAAATTAGAAGAGCAGAGATTGAATGGGGCTCTGAGCAAACTACTCTAGTTGAAGATGGGTGGGGGATGAGAGTGGAGGGGCAGGGGTTGGACTTAGGTGGCATTTAAATCCCTTCCAACCCAAACCTCTACATGATTTTATGATAATTTACTGACAGTATGTCAAAGTAGACTCTTCCTCATCTAATCTTTCTGTTAAACTTCACCCATCATTGTTATTTGAGAGCAGAACTCTATCTCTGAAATAGATTTTAAAGTGGGAGTAACTTAATCCATTAGGAAGAAGACAAACTAAGTTACAAAGTAGCCAGGGTATTTTTAGGCATTGATTATTATTAGGCATTACAAAGGAACAGAAATGTTTGTGGTAGCCCCATAGTATATGTGGACAAAGACAAATGCTAGCATGAAAGATCCTGCACTGTAAGTAATGACAGCACAGTAAGTACAATGGAGATTCACCTGTACTAGAAAATTAAGCACACTGAGGACCACGCTCTGTCAAGGAGGGATGATGTCATGAAGAGCCTACACACTTACAGCTAAGGTCTTTTACTCTCCAAACTAAGAAGATCACAAGCTGTCTTTTAAAAATTGATCCATAATAATTAAATTCCAAAATTCTTCAGAGAAACTGCTTGGGATAATTATTTTCTAATGGTTAATATCACATTAGGGAAAATTCTACCAGTGTGCCAGTGTAGATTTTACTTGATTGATCCTGAATTAGCAGGATTTAATAAGGACTTATTTAAGAAAATGATTCTTATACTTTTCAGTATAATTTTAAATTCTCATATTACATCTTCAATACAGTATTACTGTTAATGATATTCTTAGAGATGAGAAACTGATGACAAAGGCATGATAACAACCTCAAAATGTATTTTGGAATTTGAATAATATATTTTTCAAAATGAAACATCTTTTAAAACACAGGGCTTCCCTTCCACCTGCAGGCTTTCTTTAAAATCATTATCAGAATGAGAAATTAGTCACTCTTGAGGCACAGAATACTATGTTGACTGCTGGTCTAGTAGTTCATGAAACAAAAGGAAATAAGTAAACAAAAATATGAGAACTGGAGAACCAGCTAATAGAAAATGAGTAGAATATGAGAGACAAAAAAAAATTACAAAATCTGAAATCTAAAATAATTGATTCAATAAAAAAAAAAAGATTAAGAAGTTCATGTGAAGAGCTAAGTGATAAAATACAACTAGAAGTATCTACTAACATTCTAAGGGTTAGTCAGTCATTTTGTTGAAAGAAGAGGTTAGTGCATAGGCAAGTAAATAGTTTAACTAAGGAAAAAGAGTAAAAGAAAAAGGAGGAAAAAAGAAAATATGTGGAGAAGCCATCGATTTTAATCCTTTATTGTATTACTAACTGAAAATGAGAGGTTATTATTCATTTGGAGGTTAAAGTAGCTGACTTCAGAGATTCACAGTCTCAGTTTTCTACTTAAAAGTGTTAACTGGCAAAAATACTTTCCAAAAAAAAAGCCTTGAAGGTAAAAGATGGAAAACTGTCACAAGACACTAGTAGAAAATTCCAAGAGGTGCTGTCTTTGTAAAGGAAATGTAGGCAAAGAAGTAAAAGCATTCTGATATATGGTGACAGAACTACAACAGGTATTCGAGAGACATATTAAAGCTCAACTTCCCTGAGACTGAATAATTTTAGGACTAGGTTCTTATGAAGAAATTACAAGACAAACATTATTCCTACAATATATTTTGTATCGTCATATAGAACACAATAGTTTCCTTCCATTAACAACAGAGTGCTTTGGGTTAGTTTCTAGACGGACTTATTTGACTCCCTTTGCAAATAACTCCTGATCAAATAAATGAGATACAATTCATGAGATCATTTGTTACAAATTATTTATCCAAACCTACTTAAAATCTAATAAGACATTATTATATCAAGACTAGATGTGTTTAGCTTAAGACCTGAATTTAAATAGCTTCCAAGTTTCTCTAATGTTCAGCTTCATTGGAAACCAGGGGTGAAAATTAAAATGAGCTGGTGATGGAAACTCCCTTTTCCCACAACTCAGTTCACTATTGGATAAAGTGTGCTCTGATTGCTTTGAATAAATAAAAAGTAAAACAAGGAGCTGGGAAACAGTTTACTGAATATGAAGCACAAAAGCAAACCATGTGTGCAGGGGTTGAAATGAAAACAGTGGGCACTCTCTGTGAACCTTTATAAAAATCTTGTAATACTTACAAGATGCAGGTAAAGAAGCTTTGAAGCAGACTAGAGGAGGAAAAGTGTTGTCATTTAACACTTTGCAGACAGAGGAAATTAGAGACCAAATGCATTGCTAACTATCACCATGACAAAACAGAAACATGGCACTAATCAAAATTATGATTTAAAAAAACAAACAAAAAACAAGGCAAAAAACAACCTTCCTTCAAGTTAATTCAAATAAAATCTAACCTAGACTGTAGAGAGTAAAAACTTGTAAATTAAATCCTTGGTATCTTAATGCATTTTTGCAATATATTTTCTACATGTGAGTATTTTGTATAGGAATGGAAGGGGTACTCGCTGGCTGGTGACTTGCTTGAAATGGATTTGAGGCAATTGCAAAAGTTCCCTTAAACATTAATACTGGAGCTTCCAGCTCCCATTGCTCCTTTCTGTTTCCTTGTTGAAGGATTGTGCCAGAAAACCAACTGCACCATACCCTTTGGAAGCAGGTGCAACAGCCTGACAATAATCCAATAAAAATCCTATTAGCTGTGTCTCCATGACACTCCTGGTATCCATGGGACCCACTATATCTTTAATGCAGACAATAAATCCAGACCATTTCCTCCTTCAATTGCTCCCAATATGGCTCCACTCCTAGCGCTGTTCAGCTAACCTTTTGTTGCCACATTTTCTCATGAATGCTGAATCACTCTCTAATCTTTACAATGAAACAAGTGGAGTCCCCACTAAGTGAAACACATCAGTCAGGTTTAGTTATCCAAGTACAATTGCATCCAGGTGCATTGCTGTGGATTACTACCAGCAGAGACACAGCTCTGACTGTAAAAGTATCTGTTCCATGTCTGCAAAGTTTAGGGAAGGCTTTGTGGAAATTACTGCTAGACCAAAATATCCCAGATTAACCCCAAATTAGCCAGAGCAAAGAGAACACCACTAGGTTAAAAGGGTGAGTAGGAGGCATATAGTGAGTTCAAAAAAAAAAGTAATGGTGTGAAACCAATGCCAGGAGAACACCTTACCCCCAAAATAAAAAAAAAAAAAGCAAAGCAAGGACAATCGAATTGAGGAGATGAGTGGATAATGCTTTCTTGGACCCTATAGGACCTATGGATGCTCATGGCAGTTTGCTGACTTACTGCTTGTTACAATACATGTTGCTGAATACAACCCATGAGTTGAATGCTTGTGAGGGTGTGGGATAGTGTGGCTTTACTAAGTGAAATTTGAAGGGTTTGAACCTATCCCTGCCCCATCTGTACCTGATTTTGTGGTGGTTCTCAAGAGACCCCTCTGTTGCTAAAAGAGCGCCAGCAAGTAGCATCCATGCACACCAAGAAATTCAATACACCGTTACTAAGCCCTTAAATTATCTGCATGACATCTGTATGTCCAGGAGGTGGATGAGAGGGAGAGCATGGAGTACTCAGAGACTATTTCAGAGGCTGCTCTTTCAAGAGCAGAAAATTATTATTATCCTTCATTCTTGCAGATTCTGAAGACTCTGTACCTGTCAATAGACTCTCTCAGATGGAAAGCCAAGTTGCAGCTCAGTTATTTGTAGTCTCCTCCCATCCTCTCAGAAACTTTAAAGTGAAGAGTTTTGAAAGAATGGATTTGATCTCTGTGTTTATATGAATGCTTTCTCTGTAGAAGAGGCAAGTTTTAATATGTAGTTAAAAGAACTAACAAGTGGTTGTGAGTTACTTAGCTAAAGGACAAGAATACACACAGACAGGCTATTTAAATTCTGTGCACTTTGTTGTGATTTAGACTACCTCTTTAATGACTTTTTACGGCTGGATGCTTAGAATTGCACATTGTTTATAGACCTATTTCCTTCCAGGTTTTGTCATATGATCCAGTTTTGAGGGGAGCTAAATAACGCTTGTGCCCTCATTCCAGTACAGTCTCAGAAGCAGCAGCTCAGCACAAGAACAACCAACTGTGAAGGAAGAGAGGGTGGAGGAATCCATCCTGGGGCAGAAGTATATTCCTCTGAAAACCTCTTGGGTGTAATAGTGTTCATTATATATTGTCAATGAAGTTGTCTGTGTGACTGCAGGCACATAAGCCGTGGGTATTTGTCCCTTGAGGCTGCCCTGTGTTGCTCCCTATCCTGCTGTCACCTTAACCAGAAAGAAGAAACTGCAGAAAGGAGGTCATAAGGCTCCTTGAAAATGAGTGAAGGGCTGATCTTGTGTTCTGCTCACATTTCCTACTTGAATACAAACATGTATGCAGAGCAAAGAAGAAACAAACTGCAGCTCAACACAGAAAAACAAGTTCTCCAAATTTCTGAAAGGAAACAGGATCATTGGCATCTGAGAAATCCACTTATAAGATGGATCAACTCACTGTTTAGCGAACTGAAATAAAAGGAAAAAAAACCAAACCAACAAACAAAACAAACAAAGAAAACCGATCAAACAAAAACAGCAACCTATAAACAAAAAAAGGCCATGAGGACTTAAAATGTAAAACTTACAGACCATTTGCACAGGACTTTAGAATTAGGGCCACAAGGAAAGCTTAAACTCTGGTTCTCTACTAAATTTAGCCTAAAAATCATTATAGTATTAACAGTGGTCTTTTAACATAATAAAGCAGGAGTAACTACAGGGCTGGGTGCTGACTGAATATCTAAGGGGACAACCATAATTCCCAAGACCTTTACAGACGGACTGAAGAGGAAGAGAAATGGCAGCAGCAAAACTACAGTGTGCAGTGCCCATGTTGCTGTAGTGCCAGCAGATATCCTCTGTAAATCAGAAGATAAGATGAAATATTCTTGGTGACTAAAAGACATGTCTCTCATATGCAATCACCTCAGCAAGTTCTTTCTAAGGATGCATGAGTCCCATACTCCTGTTAGAGGGTACTCCTGATCTCCTTTTCTTATCTGTAGCTCCTGTTGTTTCCAGCCAAAATTTACACATTTCCTGTGTAACTGTGGTCCTTTCAGTTCTCTTTCTTTGCTCCTTAGAGACTGTAATAATTTACCTGCTACCTTTGTTTTCAATGCTGAGCAATCCCATGAGATTTCATCTCTGCTCATTCAGCAGTTCCTCTTTCATAAAGCAGCTCCAGACCTTTTGTTAGTCACAAAGCTCTCCTTTCTCAGGGAAGATCAGGCTTCCCAGATCTCCAGTTAGGACCTTTGGGTGCTCAGCAAAATTGTCAATAAAATAGTTTGGGGATTTACCTCCAGTAAGAGTGTGGGAACGTTTTCAAAATATGTCCAGAGAAGTGCTGTACCTTCCAGAGAAGATTAATTCTTTTACAGCTAACTTCAGGTTGAAAAAAATAAATAAATTTGGGGGTTATCACAGAATCACAGAA
>VYZU01009722.1:0-20326 GCA_013401355.1 Ceyx cyanopectus
CAGAGGAGCCACAGCAATGCTGGAACATACAATTCAGGGAAAGAGGATTAAGGTCACATAGATAACAGTGTCTGTTAGAAAAGCCTTGACACAAAACTATTGTATTGCTATTTTTTTATTTTCAAGTGTTATTTAACTTAAGCTGTAGTCTGAGGTGAGAGAGAAAATAGGTCACCTTTCAAGCACTACTCTGAAGAGGATGGAGCCAGGCATTGGTCACTGAGAATATAACTGAGAGAGGTCTCAAAACAACAACCTTAAGGAGGACAGACTTATACTGATTGCTTTTACCAATAGGAAACTCCAGTGTTTGAAGTTACCAACAATCCATGCCACAGATAATGCTCTTGAGCAACACAGAGGAAGGAAATAGTTGGCAACCACAGTGGCAGCCCAAGGCCTCTCATCCCACCTGCTAGACAGTCTCTCCAGATGAAGGTAGGAATTCAGAATATGCTCTTGGAAGAATAATTTTTTCATCTTCCAGCAGTTCCTCAGGCAGATACTTTCTGCCCTATCTTTGTAGGCAGCAACACAGTGGATCTGCATTTCTTTTAGTTTGATCCACCTTCCTAGACTTTTAAGGTGATCTTTTCCTTCACCTGCTATGAGTCCACTCCCTCCCTCTTGTTCTCAGCTTTCTCTAGTCTATGGGGTGAGATCACCTGGCAGCTCCTCTGCCCAAGGCCTGTGTTAAGCTCCTGAATCTGCTGAAGGGTCCAAAAAATGATGGGAACAGCCCCACAAGTCTGAAAAAGATGTATGCAGGAATTGCCCTAGAGAGCCCAGGGTTTCCCTGTGGAGTCCCAAGGACCTGAGAAACATGTCCAGAGATAATATAAAGAGGCCCAGGGGATGAGGATCAGTATCTTAATGAAAATGTTCTCCTATGATAATATTTCCCACTTTTCCCCAAAAGGCATGAAGAGGGAACTGAAACTGAACTGGTGAGCTTCTTGCTAAGAGCATCTCTGTTGTGATGGCTCTTCAGTAGGAGCTGAGGTACATACTGGGTGGTGTGAAGCAGAACATGGAATCCATTCCAAAGCCCTTGCAATGTCATTATCAATGTATTTGTCAGCCCATGGGCATCAGTGATGCACAGATGTAGGGAAGTTCTCCTTCCTTCTCTGTCCTGTTGATCCAGCTCCCCACCCAAGCACAAATCAACCAGTTACCTTGCTGGGAATTTTGTCTCCTTAGCCTCTTCCTGATCTGTGTCACATGAGTGTGGATCAAGTCAGAACTTCTCCCATCTTCCAACAGTGGGGATTTTGGCAGCAGGTGTGAGGGTGTGCTGGGCAGTTTTGTTATTTAGGTTAGTGAGTAAGACCTCCAGAGATGGATTCTTTTAAGAGCTTGACCTCTCCTCTCTCCAGAGGAGGCAATGCTGCACTCTGCAGCAGATGGCACTGTTGTCTTCAGAGATGAGTTTTACTTGGAACACAAAAGTCCTTCAAGCTCCCTTTGTTGCCCATGTCCACTTTAGCTCACTAATGGATCCTGTGATAGTTCTTCCTATTTCTAAAGCTTGTTACCTTTGAATATACTCTAGTATCTGTTAGTGAACTGTTCTTGGGAAGATAAAACATTAAGCATCTTAACATCTAAAAATTAACTTCTTGGCATCTTATACGTCTTTTATGCAGCAGACACACCAGTCTAAATGTCTGTTAGAACAGTTAAGGAAATCCTACATTGGGAAAATCCTCCAGGTCACGCTCAATTCTAGAAGAGTTAAACTGTCAAGCTTCCAAGCAGAATGGACACCAAACTTCACAATTTAAAATTCAAATTTACACCTCTAAGTGATCTCTAAAACTCCTCCAATTAGCTCTAAACTGCCATTAAATAACAAAATATCTAATTAATTATTACCACCTTTAAAATGCATTTAAATTTCCTGTAAACAGCTCTAAAGTTCTGAAAAATAACTCTAGATTCCTCCAAAAACACACTAAACAGTTCTGAGGAGCTGTAATATCCCTTTAAAGAATGCTAAAGGGTCCTCTAAACTGCACTAACTTCTTTCAAAACCTCCTTTCAGCAGCGTTCAGATTTATCTGATCTTAACCTAGAACTTCTGTACATTGATCTGATGAAGGTCCCTGAATTTCCCTTGGGCCTCTGAAACACTTCTAAAACTCCATGAGTATGCTGTGAAGGGCTGCAAACACCTCTAAAATACCACCAGATGGCTACAAAACTAAAAAGCTCTTAAAGAACTTTTAAACTCCTTTTATCTTGCATCTTATAAAATCATTTAATTGATCCTAAAACACTCTTGGTGCTGTTAGATCAGTCTGACCTTTAAAAAGCTCTAGAATACCTCTAAAATGCACTACACTGCTGTACAACCCATCTAAACAGCTCTAAACCTCTTCTAATAAGCTATTATTAGAGGGGAATTCAGGAAGAACAAGATGAACCTCAAAGAAAACAAAAATACATGAGAACCTGTTAATAAAGCTAAACCCTAGAGAAAATGGTCTCTGCATGTGACCAGCCCACAGTGAGCATATTTTGGAGTGGAGGAGGAATGCCACAAACCCAAACTCCTGAGATCGTTGTGTGACTTCGTGAAAAATGTTCTCCCAGAGCACACAACAACGGGGGGATTGTTCTCTCTGATGCAGGCACTAGTTGCTTTCAGAACACACTCTGATGGAAGACCTGGAAGCATGCACTGAAGGCAGGATGGTTTATTGCACCTGTTCTATGGGTAGGTGTAGAAAACTTGAGTAGTTTTTCTCAGGAAGCCAGCCAGGGTCACAGGAGAGCTGTGAGCTGCAAGTGCTGCCACATATTCCAGAAAGACCTACTGACATCTTCTGGTGGTCAGTCCATATGTGCTCTATATGGCCTTGCATAGCCTTTTCTGAGTCTCTTCAATGTCAGCAGGTCACTACCTTGTCTGTGTTGGTTTTCAGATCTGCTGGGAGAAGATTTGAATTCCAGAGCAGTAGTGGTTCTGGTGGGAGGGTGGAGAATTGTGCTGTGCCCAGCTGCCTTGCTGCTGTGGGGCCAAGGCTCTGCACTGCACGTGGTGCATGTCTGCTAAAACCACATGTTGGAGAAGAAAACTAGAGCCACGTGGGCTGCATACAGGGAGGGAGCGGTTTTAGCTCCCCATGAACCATTGTTTTCTGCTCACTTGTCATAGCCTGACCTCCATTTGCCTTTCTCATGAAACAGCATGAATCCCCACAGCTCCCCGGGCCACATGTGCCAGAGCCAGGGCACTGCACTGGTACTGGGAGCACTTCCAGCTCCACAATGGGACAAGAAATGGGCAGGAGATGAGGGAACAGGCAGGTGAATCCTTTCAGCCTGGCTGAAGTCCTCATGGCATCCTGCAGCACTCAGAGTAAGTTGCTCCCACGTTATGGTGATGCACATAGCAGGGCCAAAATGGAGCAGGTCTTCTCCTTAATTCTCATTTCTATGCATCTCATGCCTTTTGGTTTATGGCATAGTTTTTCTACTCATATATGTCTGCATGTTACTTATTTTGGTTTTTTTTTAGCCAAATAGCAATGATTTATAAAAGATCTGCAAACAAGAGGCACTGGCAGAGATGCTCTTCACTGCTGTTCCCAGGCCTTGGTGAGCTTTTGACATGCCCTCTGGTGCTTGCTCCCTTTACAGCAAGCCAGCGTGTGGCTTTGTTCTGAACTTACCATGACAAACCTTCCAAAATCCTCTTGGTCAGTAGTACAGAACTGCAGAAAACGTGGTTTTCTTTCTGTTGCACCATGCAGTGGATGTGTCTCTCCAGCAGACAGCCCCAGGAGAGCATTTGATGCTGCTGATCACAGTAGTGACATGAACTTCTCTCTCTCATGCAGCTCTGGAGTACATTGGTAGACAACCTAAGGAGAGCTTCAGCTGCAAACACCCAATCCAGGTTTCCCTCCTTATATTCAGCCATCAACAAAAAGATACCTCCTTTTTTTTTCAGCAGTGACTCATGCCTGGGCAGAAATCCCTGCTGAAACTGATGGAGCTGCTAAACAAACCCCCCCAGGTCTCCCACCCTGATGCCCTGTGGTGCTTCCATTCATCTTGGCTCTGATAGGTACCATCCCTCCAGCAAAACCTTTGTTAGAGCCTGGCATCTCTTCAGGCATGCAGCCAGCTCTCTTCTCTCCCTACCCTTTTATTTGTCAGTGCTTATTTATTTGGTTTTATATTTTTAAAGTTGCAAAGAGTGATTAATAATCTAAACAAGTCCTAACTTTTAAACATGGGGGGGGTTGGTTGACACTCACCTGAAGATGAGCCAGCATGTGCTCAGGTGGCCAAGAAGGACATCAGCAACTTAGCTTGTGTCAGCTACTAGTGTGACCAGCAGGACTGGGGCAGGGATTGTCCCTCTGTACTGGGTGCTGGGGAGGCCACACCTCCTGGACTGGGTTCAGTTTTGGGCCCCACACTCCAAGAAGGACATTTAGGGGCTGAAGTGTGTCCAGAGAAGGACAATGAAGCCGGGGAAGGGTCCAGAGCACAAGTCTTGTCAGGTGTGGCTGAGGGACCTGGGGTTGTTCAGCCTGGAGAAAAGGAGGCTTAGGGGGAGACCACCTTGCTTTCAACAACTCCCTGAAAGGAGGTTGGAACCAGGTGGGGTTGGTCTCTTCTCCTAAGGAATAAGCAATAGGACAAAAGGAAACGGCCTCAAATTTTGTTAGAGAAGGTTTAAGGTGAACATCAGGAAAAACTTCTTGACTGAAAGGGTTGTCATAGTCTGTCCCAGGCTGCCAAGGAGTCCCCAACCGTGGAGGGGTTTCAAGGCTGTATAAATGTGGTGCTGAGGTTCATGGTTTAGTGGTGACCTGGCAGTGCTGGGTTAGTGGTTGGACTCGATGATCTTAAATGCCTCTTCCAACCAGAATGATTCTATGACTCCATGATTCTCTGACTGGTCCAGTGTGGGTTCTGGGTGGCTGGGGGGTTGGCCATTTCAGCGGCCACCCAAGGGACCCGGCGGTGAAGAGGCGCTGGTGGCCGTGGCGAGCTGTCAGGTGATGCCGGTTCCCTTCACCCCAGCGCCCGCCTCCGGGCCCTTCACCGTATCCCAACCCGTCAGCGGCTGAAGGAGTGCGGGGATCCCGCTGGGGCAGAGCCGGGGCCGGAGCCGCCGCTGGCGGGCGGGGCAGCACCGCCTCCCGCCGGGGCGGAGCGGGGCGGGCCGGGGCGGAGCGCTGCGGAGCCGCTCCGGAGTCGCAAGTGGAGCCAGGCCGGCCGCTGCTGAGGGGAGAAGAGGGAAGCAGAGGGGCGCGGAGGGGCGGTGGGTGTCCGGGGTTGCCGTGAGAGTCCTGCGGGGCTGCCTTCTGCCTGCTCCCCGCGGCCAGAGCCGCCCGGGCGGCCCCTCCGCTCGTTCGGTGCTGCCCGGAGGCCTCCGGGTCACAGGGGGCTGCTGGGGCGTCGGTGCCAGGTTGCCTTGCTCTGGAGAAGTCTCTGAAAATCCTCTCCCCGGTGTTACCAGGTAGGTGCTAGACCACTACCTGCATGAGGAAAGGAAAGGTAAAAGAGATTGCTCTGAATCCTAACTGCACCTGGTGTTGCCAGTCCTGTTCTGGGATGCAATCAGCTGCCCCCAGTCCTGCCAGGGTGCTGGCTTCAGTAAGCTGCCCTTCCAACAACAAACGATTCTCTCTAACCGTACTTACCAGCCTTGCAAAGTCCACTTCTTCTGAACTTTGACTGTCTGGTTTTGCTTCTAACAGAAGTTGAACATCACTTAAATAAAGACGATAATATTTTTTTATCTCTTTTCCAAACAGCTCAATGGCTCCAAGAAAGAAGTTACAGGGTCTTGTAGCTGCTACAATCACTCCAATGACTCCTGATGGGTGAGTTGTCAAAGCTGCACTGATTATTGCTACCTTAGGCTCTGATCTTCCTCCTTTCTTATTTAGAACTGATAAGTATTGTTGAATTTGTGGGTTTTTTGGTGGTTTTTATGTAAATCAAATCTCTGATGGGACTGGGGAATTGATAGGTTGGTCTCAATAGCACTAGAGTATGACCCCTTTACCTCTGCATCCTCCTGTTGCCCAGAGAGTGCTGTAGGTCTGGGTTTAGAGTGTTTGGATGAGTCTCCCATCTCTTTTTCTATTGCTTTTGTAGGTGCAGATTAGATCATAGTAATATATATGCACAGAATATTGCAATGTTTTCCCATTTTTAAGGCTTATCAGTCTTAGTTAAGAAGAGCTCTGGAGAGCTAGAAAATAATTGTCAAAATCTGCAGGCCTTTTAAACTTTCCCTTGCCCTAGCTAACTCATGCATGCATTCACCTGTAGGCATGTGTACATGGAATTAGGTTAAACCAGAAGAAAATATTGCAAGGACTGCACTGTTCTGAAAATAACATCAAATCAAAACTTGAAATTCAGCGTTCCTCAAAGCAGTGATGGTAAAACAGATGCCCTCCCTGCTGCATTTTGATGTTGCAAGACAGAGTTGTTCAGAGTCAGCAAAGGACCCTGAGCTGCTCTACCAGGGGGAAGTGTCAAGGTCTGTCTGTGTTTCTGAGGGAGACGGTGGAAATTTGCTCCTTCAGTCCTCTAGAAGTGAACCTTTACTCTTGCAAAATGCTGTAGAGCACAGGACTGTCTCAGCCAGGGAGCTCTTTTGCTTTGTTTCTTTCTTTAAAGGAAGCTTGTTTCCAATTTCATTTTCAATACTACTCAAATTTATTGCAACATGGTATTTGGGGAGTGACCTGGGCCCGCAGCCTGGAATGCCTGGCCCTTATAAGACATGTTCTGTAGAAGCAGCTGTGAAATTTTGGTGGTGTGTGAACCTGGTCAAGGTCCCAGAATTGCCTTCCAGACTATAGGGTTGGTCTATATGTCTGACAAATGAAAGCAACTATAAAATACTATGCACTAATGAACCAAATAAGCTTGTCCTGCAGGGAAGATAAACCTAGAATACAGTTTCCCCTGTTTGTCAGGGAAGTCTGTTGCTTTCCTCATCTTTGATGAGAGAGGTCAAAGTCACATCCAGCAGATGCCATTTCATGGTCTGTGTCCAGCAGTTAGAAATATAGATTAACTATTTGCCAGCACTTACACAAATATCTTTGTGCTCATAAGAGGACTTCTGCTTCCCTCAACAGTCCCCCCCCAAAAAAATATCTTTTGCTGTGATGAGCCTGCAGTAGTTACCAATTGAAATAAAAGGTTGGAATAGTGAATGTCCCAGTTTGGAAGAAGATGAATGGGAAAGAATTCAGAACTGAACTGTTGTTACTCAAAATATTAAACCCATGCTGAGGGTATCAAACCTTGGGGTAATTTGTGAGTGCACAAATGCAAGGATTCAAAAATAAATCTTTTTTGTTATGTTTTCTTAATCTCTACATTTAAGCTCTTTGTGAGTGGACACTTAAGGTTTCTGAGGCTCCTAAGGGAGGTCGCTGCACTTCCTTTCATTTCAGACAAATTAACCTTTCAGTGATTGGCCAATATGTGGATTACCTGGTAAGAGAGCAGAACGTGAAGAACGTCTTTGGTGAGTGGCTTTCTGACAGAAAGTGTGTTACACTCTTTTTGCTTGGATGACAATCCTATGACATCTCACCTGATAAGAGCTGCAGCAGGAGGGACTGTGGATGTGGGATCATCCTAGACATTTATATTCACCAGTGGAGAGAGTGCAAGCAATACTAGAGTGCAAACAATACTCAAGGCATCTGATTTTGCATACACTCCATTTTCTGGGTGGGATAAAATAAGTGTGGCCTTCATACAGTGGCATTCCCTCAGATGAATGGGTAATGCTGTGATGGCAGACTCAACTGAATGATTCTCTCCTTTGCCTGGGCAACATAAAATCATCTGGTTAAAAACCATCAGCTCAGGAGTCCAGGAAATTCAGTGAGCTCATCAAAGCCAAATGGGCTTCTTTAGGTTACTTGTGGTGCAGGGATTGATACTGAGGTGCTCATTGCACTCATCTCTCATTTCTGCCACATCTCAGGGACTGCTGTGGGGTCAGTGGGATGGCTGGGTAGAGAATATGGCATCTACTGTACCACTTTAATTGACAGCCTGCCATAGTTAAGTAAACTGAAGTCATTTATAAGATTTGGTTCAAAACATCAGTCAGAAAAGTGCCAAAATGCAGAGCAGAGGATGGCAGTGACTTAGGCTCCCACATTTTGATCTGGCTTTTTGTGACTGAACACTGTGGTTGTTTTCCTGGGGTGCTTTAGCCCAGGTCGGTCATGTGGTTCTGCTCACAGCCAAAGTTCAGCTCAGGCTGTTTCCTTGGAGTGGAGGATAGACAGTCACTGCTTGACTAGCTGCTCTTGTCACAGCCTGACTTGCTGCAGAGAGAGGGAGGTAGTGTCTGTGGGGAGCAGGTGCTGGGGGACAGTTGCCCAGTTTCCCTTATTCTTCCTCTTCCCTCCCACTGCTGCTGATCCTGAAACAGCCAGGATTCTGACACAAGCAGTCCCCATGCAGATGCTGGTACAGACCATTGCTATCTTGAAATGAGTTTGGGGGAAAATTTATCTCTCTAGTATCATCAAAGTGTCTGTTCTTGTCTTTGTAAAACCAGTGCACATAGGCCAGGTCTCAGCAAGTGTGTTGTGTGTGTTGAAACAGTGAATGGCACAACAGGAGAAGGACTATCCCTTAACATCCAGGAGAGGAAGCAGTTGGCTGAAGAATGGGTGTGCCAAGGAAAAGACAAGTGAGTAGCTGACAGTGAACGAGGGATTACAGATCTCCTGTTATGATATTTTATGCCCAACTGCAAAGCCACATCTACTGATGGCTGCTTTTTTTTGGAGTACTTTGTTATTGTGCTTTGTTTGTTCCCTACCTCCTTTATCATAGAAATCTGTGCTTTTGTTACTGCCTGTTAGCTGGTGTCTGCTTCTTAGAGAGCTTGTGAGAGTCCTTTCTGGGCACCGAGGGGCAGGGGGACAATAAAGGGCTCTGGAGATAAAAAGGGCTGTGCCCTTGGCTTATTGAAAATAAATGAAAGTAAAGAGCAATCTGCTTGTTTATGCCTTATGAGCATTTCTGAACATTTTCATATATCCAGTGCTTTGGTATGGGGGAAGCTGAGGTGTGAAGTGTTTTGGTGCTTCCTTAAAGGCGCAGCATCAATAGGAGAAGAAGGAATTGACTTCAGCAAGGCTTTTGATACTGTCTCCCATGGGATTCTCACAGCCAAGCTTGAGAAGTGTGGGTTTAGTTATGGTGTAATAAGGTGGATTGGGAAGTGGTTGAAGAATAGATCTCAGAGAGTTGTGGTCAGTGGAGCAGAGTCTGGCTGGAGGCCTGTGACTAGTGGAGTCCCCCAAGGGTCAGTACTGGGTCCAGTATTATTCAATATATTCATCAATGACCTGGATGAGGGGGTAGAGAGCACCCTCAGCAAGTTTGCTGATGACACCAAACTGGGAGGAGTGGCTGACACAGCAGCAGGCTGTGCTGCCATCCAGAGAGACCTGGACAGGCTGGAGAGCTGGGCAGGGAGAAATTTAATGCAATTTAATAAGAGCAAGTGTAAGGTGCTGCATCTGGGGCACAACAACTCCATGTATCAGTACAGGCTGGGGGCTGATGTACTAGAGAGCAGCTCTGGAGAAAGAGACCTGGGGGTCCTGGTGGACAGGGGGATGACCATGAGCCAACAATGTGCCCTCGTGGCCAAGAAGGCCAATGGCATCCTGGGATGCATTAAGAGAAGTGTGGCCAGTAGGTCAAGAGAGGTTCTCCTCCCCCTCTACTCTGCACTGGTGAGACCCCACCTCGAGTACTGTGTCCAGTTTTGGACACCCCAGTTCAAAAAAGATAGAGATTTGCTGGAGAGAGTCCAACGCAGGGCCACCAAGATGATTAGGGGAGTGGAGCATCTCCCTTATGAGGAGAGGCTGAGAGAGTTGGGGCTCTTTAGCCTGGAGAAGAGGAGACTGAGGGGAGACCTCATTAATGTTTATAAATATGTTAAGGGTGAGTGTAGAGAGGATGGAGCCAGACTTTTCTCAATGTCGTCCAATGACAGGACGAGGGGCAATGGGTGCAAGTTGGAGCACAAGAGGTTTAGGCTTAACACAAGGAAGAACTTTTTCTCAGTGAGGGTGCCAGAGCTCTGGAACAGGCTGCCCAGGGGGGTTGTGGAGTCTCCATCTCTGGAGACACTTAAGACCCGCCTGGATCTGTTCCTGAGAGACTTGGTCTAAGTGATCCTGCTCAGGCAGGGGGGTTGGACTAGATGATCTTCTAGGTCCCTTCCAGCCCCTAATTTCTGTGATTCTGTGATTCTGTGAATTCAACCTGGATTTGCAGCTGTGTAACCTACTGCAGCTCCATTCTCCAGCTCTTGTACCTGTCAGAGTCACATCTCATCGATGCCATCCTCTTAGTTGCTGTGTCACAGGATGTGGAGAGGAGGAGGTGTTTTGGGTGAGAAGGATTGTGAGCAGAAATAAAGTGGTGTGAAGGCTCATGGTCTGTTTGGGTATAAAGGAGAAATGCAGAAATGGGACTGATGGACTGGAAGCTGGGAGATTGTCGTGGCAGTCAAAGGTGCTGCTGTCAGGTTGAACTCTTCTGGTAGTTCTGCAGAACAAGAGGTTTAGAAAGCCAAGGTGCTTTGATATCCTTCCCTTGCCCAGCTGCCCCTTAATAAAATGCTAAAATTTGTCTCTCCTTACAGCCTTGCAAATACAACAGCACGGAGTCACTCATAATTCATATTTGCAAGTGTGTTTTCTTTTTTCCACTGCTTGGGGCTGTCAGCATTTTCCCTGTCTGTCTGTTCATCGGGTCAACACAGATTCAGATCCCTTTTAGGTTGAATCTAGCTCAATGAAGTTCTTGTTCAGTTGCTCCCTGGTCTGAAGAGATTCATTTTGGCACACTGATATTTTTCACCACCACTGAAACCTCCCCCAAATCTTTTGAATTTGTTCTTGTGTAGATTGGATCATGTGATCATTCATGTGGGAGCACTGAGTCTGCCAGAGTCCCAAGAGCTGGTGTGTATACAATGATTCCTTCTCACTGTCCATGTAATGCATACAAAGCAGATGTACCTTCACATACTTTCCATTCTCTCCTTTCTAGGCAAGACATGCAGCAGCCATAGGTGCTAGTGCTATTGCTGTCATAGCCCCCTTCTTCTTCAAACCCACAAACAAACGTGAGTAGATGTAATTTTTTGGGTCATTCACTCCCAGGTAGGACATGGAGGGGCTGGAGCATGTCCAGAGAAGGACAGCAAAGCTGGGGAAGGGTCCAGAGCACAAGTCTTGTCAGGAGTGGCTGAGGGACCTGGGGTTGTTGAGCCTGGAGAAAAGCAGGCTCAGGGGAGACCTTCTCACTCTCCAGAACTCCCTGAAAGGAGGTTGGAGAGAGGTAGGGTTGGTCTCTTCTCCTAAGGAACAAATGATAGGTCAAGAGGAAACAGCCTCAAGTTGTTCCAGGAGGGGTTTAAGTTGGACATCAGGAACAATTTCTTCATCAAAAGAGTGATGAAGGCCTGTCCCAGGCTGCCCAAAAATGTGTTCATCATCACCATCAAACAATAGCCTAGGGAGGTGAATGTGAACTTGATCCCTTGTCCTCTGTGTTGCACGCAAGTGATCCTGGTGAGACCACTTTGGCACACAGGTCTCGCATGACTGAGAGCATGCTTGAGTTACACCTGTGAGAGAATGAGTTACTAAAATCAGTGTGGTTTAAATTAAATATTGTCTTTGCCTTCCCTAAGGTCTTCCATTGAGTTTTGTTTCATTTAATTGTGTGTGAAGGCTTTTCTGTGACTTGCTGTGGGTGGTACACAAGCTGTAGCTGGCCTCTCCACAGACCCTGGCTGCTGTGAATCTGAAATGTCTTTCACCACCAATAGTTTTCTCTCATGGGGGTACTTGCTAATTTTCTTCCAGATGAGCTGATTGCTTTCTTACAGAAGGTTGCCTCTGAAGCCCCTACAGTTCCATTTTATTACTACCACATTCCTCCTCTCACGGGTGTGAAGAGTAAGTAGTACTTAGCTCTGCCTGAACCTGTAGGCTCATAGCAACAGTGGCTGCTGTGATTAGTCTCCAGTTGTATGTGGCCTCTGTTCCTGTCACATGCCAGCTGTAATGGAAAGGATCCTTTCTGAGAATAGGGGGTGAATCCAAGGCTGGAAAATAAATTGAATTCCTCTTCATTGGAAAAAGTCACAGCTTGTGAGTAATGAAGAGTTGGGACAGAAGAGGTGATGCTGACCCTGGCATTACAATTATGTGAACCACGATAGGTAACTGTAGTTTAATCCCATTTTTTTGCAAGATAGTTACCACCATCTCACTTAGTACACTGACATGTTTGCTAGTAAATTACATGTGAAACCACAGTGCTTCTCAAACCTTACTATTCAGTGGAGAAATGAGGAATAGAATGCAGATCATTGATTAATTGCTCTAGACAATGGGTCACGTGGTGTTTCTGGATGTAGGAATTTATTCTTAAATACATTGTTTCCAGTTCATTCCTAAACTTGCACTTCCCCAGAGTTTTTCCCTTCTAATCTACTAAAATGGATGCTTCAAAGAAGGCAGAAAGATGTCTTTAGGATAACTCTGGGAAATAATCACACTGAAGTTATCCTACTGATTATTTTAGAGCTATATAGCTTACTAGTCTTAGGCCAAAAGTGAACAATTTGTAAAACAGTAAATCACCCTCCTGGGGACAAGACAGGGAAATTGCCCAGAACAGTGGTGTGTTTCTTCATACGAGGCTGCTGTTCTGCACAGTTCGTGTTGAAGAGTTGCTGGATGGAATAAAAGAGCAGATCCCCACCTTCCAGGGTGTGAAGTTCAGCGACACAGACCTCTTGGACCTTGCACAGTGTATAAACAAGAATGAGAGAGAACAGTTTGCATTTCTTTATGGTGTGGATGAGGTACGTGGCCTGTCTTAAAAATTCTTTCTTTTATGGCATTGTTTTGCTTCAGCCTTGGGGAAAAGAATAACACTGGACATTTCAGTGCCAGGTAGTTCTGTTGCTCCCTCCCTCCACCCATAATTTTTTGTTTGTTTATTTTGTTGCGTGAAGTAAAAATATTTTTTTTCTCCCCCTCACCCCAACTAGCAACTGTTGAGTGCACTGGCAATAGGGGCAAACGGAGCAGTTGGAAGGTCAGTATCACTTGGACTCCCTCCTTTCAGCACACACACTGTATTGTTTTATCTTCCACTATCTACACAGTTTTTCTCTATTTTCTGCAGTTGCAGTAGAGGATTTTTTGGGGGGGGGCTGTAGAGGGGTGAGCAGACAAGTAAGATCACTCTAGTGCTAAGGATGGGACAGTCCTATAACCTGGGATCTTGGATTATGTTCGTTTGGGTGATTATTGCTGTAGTCCATAAATTGACCCAAAGGTTTCAACATCTATCTTTATCCTCACAGCAACTTTTTGAAGTAGGGAATCACTTTTGTCTTCATTAATATGGGTAAGGAACCAAAACCCAGAGAGGTTAAAATCATTAGTTGACATGAGAAGCCTGTGAGGAGAAGGGCTCTGCTGAGTTTAAAGTTAGATGAATTACTGTGTGACATCTGTGTTCTTGTGTCAATGATCTATTAAAAGAACAAGCAACTGGAAAATTAAGTGATTGATTTTCTATAGTGTTTAATTGTCTTTTTAATTTTGAAAAGCAGTTCAACTGGAAAGAACAGGGAAGAGAAATCTGCTCTCTCAACTCTTCCACAGGGCTTGGAATCCTTCAGATACTTGACAGTATAAGGCACATGTAGATTGCATGAATCTATCATTAACAGCATTCTTACAATTTGGCAGCAAAAGCCTGTGGATACTTCTTTTGTTTTGGTGGTTCTAAGCTCCTCCTTTGCATTTATGGATTCTATTTTTGGTTTGGCTTTTTTTTTTTTTTTTGGCAGTACCTACAACTATTTGGGCCGAAAAACCAATCTGATGTTGCAAGCCTTTGCAAAGCCAGACCTTGCCTTAGCACAGAAATATCAGGTAGAGTATCATCACTGCCAGCACTATTTTTCATGTGGTTTTGTCATCCATACGCTGAGGTATCTTTATCGAAGCAAAAGCCTTTCAGCTCCAACTCCACAGCTTGTTACCCATCTGCTTACCTTCTTGACTAGTCTTTACTAACTTTTAGCCAAGATCTGCCTTACGTTGCCTTCAGCATTAATCACCTGTGCAGAGTGAGCAGTGGCCTGACCTTTTTCCTCAAACAAGCCCACAAAGGGCTTGACTAGGAATATCCCCTTGACTAGAAATATTCTGGTGATATCTTACATGATGCAGGGCAGAAAACTGTCCCAAATCAGCACTGCCTTCACCTGTTTTGGGCTTGGGCAGATGTGTGAGGAGTTCTGCACAATCAACTTCTGACCTATACCAAATATTTTTATGGGATGTTTGAGACATAATTCTTTTGCCTTTAAATAGAAGTAACTGCAGGATGAAAGTCTAAAAGACATCTGAACGATGATCTGCCCTGGGAAATCTCTTCACTAGGTAGGGGATATTCAGACTCATAAACCTTTAGATGCTGATATGACTTATCAGTGTCCCAGACTGCTTGCAGTGAGGGACTTCAGCTTGAGTGATACACTGAGAGGTAGTGATGGTTTTCTTGTATCCATCCCTCCCCTGTTTCAGTGGAATTCAACTGGTATTTCCCACAGACCAACCAGGTGGCCAAAGGGCTTTTCTCAAAGCTGTGCAACAGTTGTGTAAGCTGCAAGTATCATAACAGCTCTGGATGCTTTTACATGTTAAATTTTGAAGAGGTTAATAAACTACTGTCTGTCTTTTCTAGTTTCTCACTGGGGAATTTCTGAACTTTGTCATAAAACTAGGTAAGTCTGCTTGTTTCCCTCATTATATCTAAAAATGCTTACTTGGTGTTCCACAAACTCTCATGTTGCTATACCCTCAGAACTTCCTTCCTGAAAGATTTTACAGGGAAAAAAATGTTGAGTCTGCTGTTTCCCAAGTTAGTAGCAGCTGGGACCAAAATGAAGGGAGCTGGCCAAGCATCCAGGAGACATTCCACTCTCACTTCCTTCCCTCCTTCTGCAGCTCTCACAGCTATGAAGCCAAGACTCTGTGATTTACCCTTTTTCTTATCCTGACACTTTCTGTGGGTTGTTTTGTTGTTGTTCTGTCTCCAAAAGATCATTTCTAGCTTCATTTCTACTGAGTAATTTTCCTGAAATGCCAGTAGGAAAACAGCTCTGATACTTGTTTCTTGCCATAATTGAAAAGTAACTCCCTGTCTGCAAGAAAAGTCATCTCTTAGTTCTGCTGTTTTCACTTCCAAGAAATTCTTGAAGACTGGTTTATGCTGGATTACACGGGAACTCTGTGCTGTTGCTTTTTTTGGACACCTGTATAGCTTTGAAGACCTGGATAGATTTGCTTTAAGCAAACCAATCTGTAAGCATCCCAATTTTGCTCTTGCCCACCCAGGTTTTGGTGTTGCCCAGACTAAAGCTGTAATGACTTTTGTTTCTGGCATTCCCATGGGACCTCCACGGCTTCCACTTGTTGATGCCTCTGAGGAGTTCATTGTCAAGGCCAAAGCCAAGCTGGATAGCATTGTGTGGCCTGATAGCAACTGATGGCAACTGATGGTCACTTCCATGTCGGTCTGGAAGTGGAGGCTCCTTTCCTCGTGTCCCATGGCACGTTCCCCACACGATGAGATTTCTTTCAGGGATTTGGCAGTGTGCCTCAGCCCCTTCCTGCCCGGACTGGCTTTCTTGGTGCACATGCTGATGCTTTCTTTGTGTAACTTCACTCTGCTCCCCTGAAGCTCTGCACATTCCAGGACTAGCTGGTCCAGACACCATCTGAGACCAGCATCTTTTTAATAATTTTTCTCGTTACAATAAAAATAAAGCCACAGGTGAGCTGTGTCTTTCTATTTTGCAATGCAGACAAAGTACTGTCTTACACAGCACGCTGAAAGATGCTCTTACACCCTGGACATAAACTTTCTCCACCACCTTGAGCTCTTGTTGTCTGACACTATGTATAGTTGACACATGTGAGGTCCCCAGCCCTCTACCCCTCAGCCTGTACCTCCTGATAGCTCTGCTGCCTGCATCACCCAGGATGGCTGGGAAGAGAGGGGTGAATGCAGAAGTGTGTCGCTAACTTTTCATAACACCAGAGTGTGAAAAAAAATCTAACTTCCTTTCACTGTGTAACCACTGAGCAAGAAACACACAGGAATAAAGGCTTCCTTCTCCCTTCACCCTTAAGAGTTTGCAAGAAATTTAGGGAAGCTTGTCAGATAATGGTCACAGGGTGAAATCAGCCCTGGGTGCTGTGGGCATGTGGGATGCAGATTAGGTTGGTACAACATCCAGGCTTGGGTCAGAGTGGCTAGAAACTGCCACTCAGGAAAGGACCTGGAGTGTTGGTTGGCAGCCAGCAGAACATGAGCCAGTAGGTGCCCAGGTGGCCAAGGCCACCAGCATCCTGGCTTGGATCAGCACTAGTGTGGCCAGCAGGGCTAGGGCAGGGATTGTCTCCCTGGACTCGACACTGTATGCGAAGAAACATCCTCAAGTTGTGTCAGGGGAGGTTTAGATTGGACTTTAGCACAATTTCGTGAAGGCCAAGGCCGGGCTGCCCAGGGCAGTGGCAGAGTCTGCATCCCTGGAGGGGTTTCAAAGCCGTGTAGGTGTGGTGCTGAGGGCCGTGGTTCAGTGGTGCCCTGGCAGTGCTGGGCTCACGGCTGGACTCGATGGTCCGACAGGTCTCTTCCAAGCCAAACGATTCCACGGTCGCAGTTCCTCCTCTCTAACCTATAGGCTTCCGCCGGGAGCGCTCTGTACTGCGGTTCCGCCGTGTCCCTCCGCGGCCGCCGTTTCCGCGCATGCGCAGCCGCCGCCGTGAGGCGCGGGAGGGCGGCGCTGCCCGGTCGGAGCGGGCGGGCCGTGGCCCGGTGGGTGCTCTCCTTGGTGTCTCTGCACAGCGGTCGGAGCCATGGGAGATGTGAAGAATTACCTGTACGCCTGGTGCGGGAGGAGGCGGCTGATGCCGGCTTACGAGATCCGCGCCGGTGGGGGCCGCAACCGGCAAACCTTCCTCTGCGAGGTGCGGGCCCTGCCGCCTGCTGGCGGCTCCGGGGAGGGCCGGGGGCCTGCCGACGGTCTGGGGCCTGCCTGAGGCTGGCCGGGGGCCTGCCAGGAACCTGGGGCCTGCGCGCGTTCTGGGGCCTGCCGGGGATCTGGGACGTGCCACAACCCTCGGTGGGAAGGTGCTGGAAGCCGAGGAGGGGGCGCTTGGGCAGGGCAGGTGGTGGGCGGGTCTGCCGTTTTGTAGCTGAAGTGTCGAAGCTAATCGTGTGGGGTGTAAAATGCACTTAAGTACACAGAGAGTAAAGTAGGCTGGTACAAAGCTCTTAAAATGCAAAGGAATGTATTTTACTGACGGTGCTGTGTGTGTTTATATTGCATGTGTGAGCCGTCTGGCTGTTCAAATTGTTGTCAAGGGGTGCTCTGAGTCACGAGCAGCTTTGGTACTCTGTTAATCTTGCACTGGGATGTATTAAGACATTCCCATTGGACTGACTGTGGGTCTGTGCACTGCTGTAATATAACCCTGTCCGTGGCTACAGATATTGGGGGTGTGCCAGCACAGAGTCTTGAATTCACGTTGTCACTGAGGAGCTGAAGCCAAGTGTGAGGTGACATGCAGAACAGGTTAGTTCATCAGCCTTGCTGTTACCAAAACTGGTGAATGAAGAATGCTCTTAACACTTAGTTTAGCATTATAAAGCAGGCTTATCTTTACTGCAGTGATGGATGCACAAGGGATAGTTCCACCTGTCATGCATACAATACCTGGCACCTGTCTAAGCTTATATCCTCCCTTTACATACCTTAGTTTTCCTGGAAAGATTCTACATATTCATTATGTTTCCAGGAACTAATTATCCTATATGCATAGTGATTAATCTTGCAGTCTACTTGCTTCCTCTCCAAGGGCCTTCACTGGGTGTCTTTGGTGATATCTGATGATCTCTAGTGGTTGTTGAAAGGGGGTCTTTTAGTGCCCTTTCCCTGAACTTTGAGGCTTTCTTTCACATAAGGTTGTATCTTCTCCCACGTCTCTGTAGAATCCTTCTGAACTGCTAATCTGACATCTGCTAATCTGTGTGCTCCTTCAGGATGCCAGCCACTGCTGATGTCCATGGGATCTTATCTGAGACCCCACACAACACCTGCCTTCTCCAGGATGTGCCTGTCACAGCTATCGAAGCTGATGTCCTTCCTTCCATTCTTTCATTTACTGTGAATCCAGTACAGTTGCTGTTTGGTTGGTGATACTATTGTACTGGCAGATAGATAGTCAATCTGTTAAAAGGGGAAGCTCATGGTTTGGAACCTGTTAATCAAAATACTAGTGGAGTGTGTTGTTTGATGAGAAAATGGCTATCATCAGCTGCTGCTGTGATTCAGCACTGAAGGGCACATGCAGTCTGGTGTTACTGGTGTACAAAGCTCTGGTTGGGACTGGCTGGAATGTTACCTGTGAGTCTGCTTGTTTGGGTTTTTTAAGAACAACTAACTGTAGCAAAAAGCTGCTGACATGGTCAACAAAGTGAAGAGTGGAAATCAGAAATGCCTAAGTGAAGCTGTAAGGAATTGGAGTTGTGGACTGTAAATGTGAAAGAACAACAGTAGTCTTTAAGGTGAGGAGTAGTGGGTTCAGAAAAGTTGATATAAAGTATCTGATTAGTCTGAATCTTGAATAAACTTCCTGTGGTCAGGAAGTCTGTCAGGTCAGCTGGCAGGATATAAAATCCCTGCTCTGAAGCTTGGCTCAAAGTTTCTGAAATCCATTGTGTCATGTAATGACGTGGAGCCACAGCAGAGGACACACAAGCTCACCCTCTCGTGCTCATCTGAGGTTCTGGGATGAAGGCTGAGGAATGTGAACATGGGCAGAGGTCGCAGCTCTGCAACATCCTACACCAGTTTATTTTCTTCAGTAATGTTTTGGGAAAGGCTCATGCTCCCCGAGAATGGCCTGGGGGGTGTTTGCTTTCACAGCTATCTAGTATACATTGAAATCCTACAGAATATATAGCTACGTCTAACGCTAGGCAACAATACTTGGCAATAATCTTTCTCCTGCACTTGTTAGCAGCTGAAATGTGGTGTTCTGGTGTTACTGGATCTCAAGACCTGTTGTGTCCTTCCTGGCAGGTTCGAGTGGAAGGTTTCAACTACGTAGGCATGGGCAATTCCACCAACAAGAAGGACGCGCAGAGCAACGCGGCGCGAGACTTTATCAACTACTTGGTTCGGGTGAACGAAATGAAGAAGGAGGAGGTCCCTGCATTTGGAGTAAGCTGCTCTTTATCCCACCAAGGGCTAATCTGTAATTCCAGCATCGCACGCATCCCGTGGCATTTCATCCCTGGGGTTCAGGCTGGCAGCATGTGCAGTGAGGAAGACTGAATGTGCAGAGTTTGTACTCGCAGTGCTGGACAGCTGGAGTGCAGGTGGTGAATGTTCTAGCGGGATGTGATAAAAACAGCTGCATGTTGGGCCATGTAACTGGTGAGAATTCAGAGCTCCTGTAAGGTGCAGCCTGACTTTCAAAGTGCTAAGTACACACATGATGCTGGGGATTGATTTAAGTGCATTTTGTGATGTATAACACTCTGTACTTTCAAAAAAGTAAAAGATACCACAGACTTTTCAAACCAGAAATAGAAAAAGTGGCATCATTTTAGTGCTTTCTGCCTTAGCTCCTTGGGTGTGTAACAGGTCATTGCTTTTTATGATGTTTTATGAACCATGCAAGTAGCAGCAATGACTGTCACAAAACAGCTGAGGAGAATTCTGTCTTTACAGAAATTTTAGAGAGCAGCATGAAGCTGCTTGTTGTATATTGGCAGAGAAACATCTCTTTCTAGTGCCTTGTTAAGGATATTTCTGTATAAGATGCATTGTTTGCCTAGTGGAAGCAGCATCTTTGCCTCATTAGCCCAGGGAAAGCCCTATGGTAACTGGCCCTGTATTGTTTGTGATGGACCCATTAGTTTCCTGGCAATACAATATGCTGTATGGATGGTCCTCAGTAGGGGCAGCAAGTTCTGTCTTGAATAATACAGGTGGTGTGATCAGGTAGCATCTCAAAATGGGAATAATTAACATTTTTTAATTTCCTGTTTTCTTATGGCTTCTTTTTCTGTGTGTGCGTGTGTGTGTGTGTGTGTGTGTGTGTGTGTGTGTGTGTGTTCATCAAGTATGTCTGAGATCCCCTGGGTATATGAGATGGTAGAATTTAGA
>VYZU01009724.1:0-14527 GCA_013401355.1 Ceyx cyanopectus
AAATGTAAACAATAACTGTCAGGACTTCTCTCTTTGGATGCTATTTTTCAGGAGCAAAATAGGTTCTGCCAATGTATCTCTCATATTGTTATGGAGATTTGAAGCAACATGTTCAATTTGGAGTTGGGTGTTGTTTTCTTTCCAATGACTATTCCAATAGATCAAAGGAAAAATCTCCCCACAGTACTTGGTTTGGTCCCATTTAAAAGGAAAAATCTGTAAACTTTATCTGTATTTTTTCTTTTTGATCAGTCTCTTCTTGACAGAAAAGAATAGCTGCTGGCTTAGGTGTCTAATGCTGAGATCAAAGTAGATTAGGGAAGGTAATATAGCTTGCATATCCCAGAAGAGTTCATGGTTCACGATAACTGTTCAATAACGGGTAAAATCAGTGTTGTGTCACTAGTAATTTACTGAAGAGCTCCCACAACAAACCTGTTGTGCCCAGTCTCTAATAAGTCACATGTCCCAGGGAACAGCATGGCTGATGATGGAAAATAGAGAAACCTGTCTGCACCTGAGTTTATACATCAGCTGAAAAAAAAACCCAACAAAACAACAAAAAGAGCTTATTTCTTATAAGAAGACTTATAAGTCTTCTGCAAGTTTAAGTAGTCACTATCTCCAAACAATTAAATAACCAGACCTGTAGAGTGTTTCTATTATTGTGACTCACATCTGGTAGTTTTTTTGGCTCTAGTGGTGACTTCTCTTCTTGTAACAAGTCATTTTGCTGTAGGTGTTCTGTACTGCTCTATGTAGTTAATCCAGCTGTATGTACTTTCAAGTTTCATGTTGTTTGACTATGTAATGAAGTACCACTTCAAACTGAATGAAAACATGCATTTATTTTCACTTTGAAGAGTTGCTGTTTTGCTGTCCTGTCTTCAGAATTAGATGACAGCGGAGGCTCAACTGTTTACTACAAAGTTACTGCCAAGGCTGTATTACCTATTTCTGGCTCCACCTGATCTCTTCAATATACCTGGGAGATTTCTTTGAACTTCAGTGCTTCATTTCTAAGCTGATGGAACTGAGTCATCGATTGCTTTTCATGGATTTGCACCATGTTCCAGTTTAGACATGATTGGAATTGCCTTCTCTCACCTACTAAATATTATTTGCTTACAGCTCAACTTCTTCTAGCCTTGAATTATTAATCTAGGCATGCAAATCCTCTAAATGTGGCTATTATTCTTCTTTTCAAAATCCTTATGTAGGCTGTTATCTGATGATTACAGGCATCCAAGAATGTACATTTAGAAAACCTTTCAAAAACTACATGCCAATCCCTACTGTCATTGCTATTCACGTGTGCCCCATTCACTTTACTCTTTAAATGGCTTCATAGGCTAGTCCTTACTTTTTCCCTGCTATTACTTGATAAAATGTTTGCTGCATACAGGGACATGAACTTGTGCTCTGTATTCAGTGGAAGTATATTCCTTCTTCATTTTTCAGATAAATCCAGCAAGATGATAAACTACTAAAAGCCCTTGTATTCTGTACCAGGACCCTGCAGACAGCACTTTGAAGGAACAGCCATTACATTTTCTGTTTTTGATATCCTTTCAGTTGCACTTTTTGGTTCTTGTGACTCAAAAATTCAATACTTAAGTCTGGAAGGAAAAATAATAACTCAATGACAATGAGAGTTTTTACTTGAGGGATTTCACCACTGAAATCACTAATCTTACAGATACTTTTGCCTTTGTTTCTATTGAGTATCCAAGAGGCAAGATGGGAATTGCGAAGAGACTATACAACGGTCCATTTAATTTGTAACAACTGCAGTTAATTGGCATTATACTTTTTTTTTTCTTCAGTACACTACTGATCTGTTCAGTATTTTTCAGCTCACTCCTTCTCATCAGAAATTTAGTTTAGTGCTTTATAAAAATAATGAAGAAATGAAAGAACTCTGTGAGGTAGGAGGATGATCCCTTAGATCTATTTGTGGGTATCTGATACAAGAGTAAAGAATCATAGAATGCTAGGGGATGGAAGTGACCTCAAAAGATCATCTAGTCCAACCCCCTACTTGCCAGAGCAGGATGACTTAGATTAGGTCACACAGGAACATATCCAGGGGGTTTTTGAATGTCTCCAGAGAAGGAGACTCTTCAACCTCTCTGAGCATCCTGTTCCAGTGCTCTGTCACCCTCAGTGCAAAAAGGTTTCTCCTTACATTCACATAGAACTTCCTATCTTTTAGCTTGCACCTGTTGCCCTTATCCTATCACTGGACATCACTGAGAAGAGCCAGGCTCCATCCTCCTGGAAATTGCCCTTTACATATCTATAAACATGAATGAGGTCACCCCTCGAGTTCTCTGCTTGGTACGCCCAAGCAGGACCCATAGTTCAAGCTAGATTCTGGGATCCTTCACACATTGCACAGAATTGGGAGCTTCTGATCAAGAAAATAATGAAACTTATCAATGAAAAAGCATTCAGGAAGCAGCAGGCTTTCTGTACTTCCTTTGATGGCCTGACCTTTCCTACTTTGGATTCATTACACTGTAGTCTCCCGAAGACAAGTGTGTAAGACCTTACTTCAGAGAACCAGAGTTCTTCCTTTCAGAGAATGGATATTAATTCAGCAGGTGGCTTCCTAGGCACCTGTGGAGCTTTAATATCAGAAGTCTGAGCACTGACAGACACATAAACACTTACTGAGGATTTCAAGAATCTACATTTTAGACTTGAGTGTCTAAGCCAATCTTTATATATTCAAGTCCTTTAAGGACCTAAACCTATGTGGTATTCACTGAAATTTCTCAAAGCTTTGAGATTCTTATTATGTACACCTTGGGGGTAACAAAAAATTTTGCAGTTCTGGGTATGATTAGTGTGCACAAATACTGAGTTGGGGTAGGAATGTGAACCAAAAGACCTTCTGATATGAGTAGTTACATATGCAGTCTAGTTGTCATGAATGCTAATATGTTAGTATATATGACCTAAAAAATTTGTTCCCACAAACGTGCTGCTAAAAAATCATTTTTATGTTTCCATATAAATGTAAAAAGAGTGTGAGATTGACCCATGCACCATTTAAAACTTAATACGGTTATTTACATTAAAAATGTTCAGTATTTGTCCAACTGTAACTGTAAGTGTAGCTTTTAAAGTATCTGAGACCCTGGACTAGTTATTTATTGTTCTAGGAAATGACTTTTATAAGAGCAGCACAGAAACTAGAGACATTTTATTCTAAGTCTAGACTAAAGCTCAGCAAATAGTCCAGAGACAGTGACTTTCTGACTTATTGCCCAATGTGAAGGAATAGCTTCAGTGATGAAAAGGGTTACCTCAGATGAGAAAGTTTGCCAGCACCACTATGAGATCTATTTTCAGAGGCCATACACGTGCTGTAATGTCCAGCAAATTTCTCTGATTGGACTGCTGCCAGAATTCCTGATTTGATTTGGTGGCGACTGTATGCAGTATCATTTGAAAACTACTTACCAGGAATGTTGCTTTCATCCCACTTTTTAGGCTTTTAGCACTCTGAAATCAACAGAATCAAAAAGATGTTACTGATCCACAGATAACATTGTTTCTCCAGTCCATGAAAGAAATGGGGCAGGACACGATGTTAGAAAAAACAATGAAGAGAACTAAACCTAGAAGACAAAGCATGCAATTGATGATTCGACCTCCTTGTGTGAGACTCTAAATGGACAGTGACCATCTATGAAGGCAGGTAACATAAGAAGCTTTATCAGGGCAGATAAGAAATCTCTCTTACCAGAACCTCATTCCTGACCATAGCCTCCAGGGAATGCCTGGAAAAGGTAACACAAAAGCAGGACAACCACATGGTGCTACTCCCCACCTTCTCAGCCCCCACTGATTCATATTTGTCTGCCTCTTTGTACTTCATAGTCTTCAGTGGATTTTCTAACAAACATATTTTTGAACTCATACAACTTTTAGCATCAAGGATTTGGATTTTGGAAGTAAAAAACTACAAAAGAACAAGTCCTGACTCTTTCAAATTCTTTGCCTGCTGTGGAGCAGGAACATGCTATCTGTTTAGAGCAGTACCCTTCAGCTCTCTTTGGCATGTTCTCACACATTTTCCAGTGGAACTGCATTTTGCTGTACAGTAAATATAAGCCCACTGATAATAAGCATATTGTTCTGAGTTATAGCCTGTGGTTTAATTACTAACAGTCTATGAATTCCCAGAAGTCTACTAACCCCTAGTTTTACCTTCTAATATCCTAGGACCACTGTTAAAAATAATTTTGTTAGTCTGACATATAATTTTCTCAAAGAGACTTCTTATCATTACATCACTGGACCTTTGTGTTGGAACAATTCATGTTGCCAAAAGACATTCCAGTTATGCAATAATGCATTAATTACCATCAGCATCATGTAAGAATATTGAAAAAATTCCTCAATCTTACATGGAGTTTCTTAAAGGTAATGTGACTTTGCAAAGCAATGTTAATTAGAAAACATATGAGTTTCCCTCTCAGTCTTCAAGTTGGAAGAATTGAAACCATCATGGATTAAAGAAACATATATATTATTTCTGAACTATAAAACTAAAAAAAAAGAAGAAAAAAAAAGAAAAAAAGAGTTGTTCTTTCAAGTCTTAGTTTCTATATCCATAAGTTTTATTTGGAAAGTATTTTGCTATATGAATAAAAAGTNGTACAGTAAATATAAGCCCACTGATAATAAGCATATTGTTCTGAGTTATAGCTTGTGGTTTAATTACTAACAGTCTATGAATTCCCAGAAGTCTACTAACCCCTAGTTTTACCTTCTAATATCCTAGGACCACTGTTAAAAATAATTTTGTTAGTCTGACATATAATTTTCTCAAAGAGACTTCTTATCATTACATCACTGGACCTTTGTGTTGGAACAATTCATGTTGCCAAAAGACATTCCAGTTATGCAATAATGCATTAATTACCATCAGCATCATGTAAGAATATTGAAAAAATTCCTCAATCTTACATGGAGTTTCTTAAAGGTAATGTGACTTTGCAAAGCAATGTTAATTAGAAAACATATGAGTTTCCCTCTCAGTCTTCAAGTTGGAAGAATTGAAACCATCATGGATTAAAGAAACATATATATTATTTCTGAACTATAAAACTAAAAAAAAAGAAGAAAAAAAAAGAAAAAAAGAGTTGTTCTTTCAAGTCTTAGTTTCTATATCCATAAGTTTTATTTGGAAAGTATTTTGCTATATGAATAAAAAGTCTTATGTAAAGAGAAGAATACTGTTCTGCTACCTATCTGGCAAAGGCATATTGTATAAGCCTATCAAAGTACAGAAATGTAAGGCTTTCTATGGCAGACTGAATCATAGCATGAAACTAATTTCTTAAGAAGTACCCTATCAAATTTTTTAAACAGAAATTAGCTTCAAATGCAATGGGAAGAAAAGCTGTCTCAATACCCCATTGCTGTTTCCTGAAGTACAGAGTATTTTAGTTCTGGATATAATACTAAAACCATCCTATTTCCTGAAGCCTCAGTAGTATATTCTGACAGTGGCTTCCAGGGGTTATTCAGGTGTTATGAAGATGTGCTTTCCATGAAGGGTAAATGTATTGCCTTCCTTTATGTTCTTACAATGAGTGGAAAGCTGGAGGCATCCAATGTGCAAAGAACATTCATTATTTTCTAAACAGTCTGTAACTCCTGCTGGAGTTCTTTTATCTTCATATTTGCTTGCAGACAGAAGCCAAAACAAAATTCCCTGTGGATGGCAGTAATATGTTCGGTTTTCCCCTATAGCTGAAACCTAGTTGTGTGGTTAAGATTTAAACTCTGTAAACATTGCCCAGACAGTGGCTGGGGCAAAGGAACTTAAACTTCACATTGTTTACAGGAAAGCAAAGAGCTACATCAGAAAGGGTTACTTTTTGACACTAAGTAATCTTTATACTGTCCTTGTACTAGTGATTATTTAATGCTTGGTTATCCAAGACCTGAAAGGGGAAAGTTACAGTTGTGTGGCCAGTGAGGGGATGACTGACCTGGTAAGTGAAGGACAGACAGTAAAATGGAATAAAAGAAAAAATGTACTAAACAAATGACTCAAAATCACATCACTTATTGGAAAGCCCTCTTCATTTCAATAGGCACATACACAGGCCAGCTAAAACCTTCAGTGGAGGTAAATCAGCACATCCTTCCATTAACACGAATGACCTAATGATGATTTAATCTGAGAATCTGGCCCTGAGCATTCAGCTACAGGTTAGATCTGGTTTTGTCAGTTTTGTGGCCTAATTTTCCTTCCTGGACAGTTGGAACAACTCTTTTCTAAGCACATTATGTAGTCTATGCCATCATTTCAAATCAGGCAGCAAGTTCTGTATGGCACCAAAACTAGTGCTGGAACGAGGTGCAAGCCAGAGATCCCAACTCAGACAAGCAAATGCTTCTGAACTCACAAGCTCATTGTCCAGAATTTTTGCTAAAGTACAAGTCCAGAACACCTGCCAAAAATCACAAGACGCTTGTACGGCTAGCAAGAAAAATGAAGGAAAAAAAACCCCTAGACCAAAATGAAACCCCAAATCTTAAAACTGTGCTGAAAACATTAATAACATCACACCAGCTCTAGGCAAAGAATATGGATGATTTTTTTTTTGAAGGGCTGTATTTTATAAGTTGGATATTTTTTCAATCCTGATGGAAGAATTCTGAATTTCTGACGCAGGCTTAGAAACAAAATGAAAATGTGAACAGTGACAGGATGGTGTGTAATGGACAAGAATGTTGGAAAAGATAATATAAGCCATGTGACACCCTCAAGGGTAATATATTATGTTCCTAAGAAGCATCTTCTATAAGAAATTAAAAAATGTCTATAGGCACTCAAGGTCAAAAATCTGGAAAAGCAACAGACCAGCCATCCTAAGCTAAATGGATGAGGTCTGTCTTGTGAAATTAGCAAATAGTGAAAGAGGAATTAATTTATGAAGATAGAGACAGAAGATGTAAAAACTCAACTATCACTGGATATCGAGGTAGGTCAATAAAGGAAACACATGTAAAGGCTAACTATGAAAAGAGTAGATACAACTGGAATTCATCAAGTAGCACAGAAAAAGCATGAAATTACAACAAAAAGCACACTGAAAGAAAATGATCAATTAAGAACAAAAGAGACAAATCTAAGACCTATATGATTTTTAGAGACAGGATGATACTGATAAATGCCTTACTTTTAGGTCGTGTAACTCTGACAACTGAAACTGTGACAAAACTTGCCAAAATAAATACATGCAGGATGCTGAGGGGTGATACTGGGTTTCAAAAGGTGGGGTTTTACTTGTAACTCCCAAGAGTGTAGTGCAAATTAGAAAAACCAAATGGGTTTTAAAAATAGCCATGACCAGAGGCAGAGGAAGATGAGAACACAAAAATGAGGATGCTAGAAAAAATTGGTACTAAGGTATAGAATTTTCCCCAGAGTACAACAGACAACTACATACTAGAAAAATACTATTTTGCAAGTTTGTTTTTACATAAAATCAGCAAATAGTATGCTCTGTGTAGCAAATGTGAATTTAGGCCAGTTTCTGTGCAGTAGCAAGCTGAAATGTTAGAGCAAACTCCACAAAGTAGATTGACAAGTGCTTATGCCCATCATTTTGCCACAATGGCCAGACAGTAGGAGAGAAACCTTACCTACTGCTTGGACTATTAATATAGACAAGCACTTGAGTAATTGTACCCAGATCATTGGGAAGAGGAATTAACCACGGAAACACTTGTAAGCCAGATAAGAGAAGGGAGTTTCTCATAAAAGCCAGGTGCACTGCCTACTCTTCAAATATGATCAAAGCTGACCAGGGTTGTTATGTGGGGCAGTTCAGGCTAACAGGCAGCAGAGAAAATCCAGACCAATGCAATGAGAACACTCAGCTTCCTTCTTCCCAGCATACACACCTTTCGTAGCTACCTTTGAAGTAAAAGTGGAAAATCCTTGCTATAATGCACATATTCAAGCTTTGGGGAATCAGACACTTCTGAAGCTACCACTAAAGAAATTATTAAAGCTTTCCAGCCATTAAAATAGCCCAAAAGTGTGACCTAGAGGAATGTAATTCCAGTGAATTCAGTTTACCTGTGAATGGGAATCCATTCACATCACGTCATCAACAGACATAGATGGGCAAAAGGCCAAGGTGAACAGACAATTATGATTACTCTGATTCTGTTAATGAGTGCTGAAGAAAATAGTATCAGTGTCTCCAGCTCAGAGAAGAATTCCCTCCCAGGTAGTCTGATACAGTACATCATGTTAAGACACACATATAGCTTGATGCTTATAGACAAACACAAGTATAGCTACAACTAGAAGACAACCAATTAAAAAGTAATACCAACACTACTACAACCAGAAAATGAAGGACTCCAGAAGCTATGAATGAAGCAAGATAGTCCAAGTCATGCTATTTTCCTAGGGTAACAGAAATGCATGGCAAATGGCTATAGAATTAGTTAATTATTAATATAACATAAATGTATCTATTTCCCTGGAAAGTCTACCCTGAAAATAGAAGATAAAAAACACAAGACAGGAGAATGGTGAACTGTGTGTTCCACTGACCCTGGTCAGTGAAGTCTGGAAGGAAAACAATGTCTTGAGCCAGTGGTAGATTCTTAAAGGAGTGCAACTGGAAAACGGGGAGAAAAAGAAACAAACACAAAAAAGCCTTTGGTTAATACAAGAAGGATGCAAACCCATGCCAAAATACTCTTTGGAAGACATGATATTTTGTATGATATTGAGATGTATACCTTCCCACACTCTATCAAATGAACTAATCAATAATGTTTATTTTAAACTTCATTATATCCAATTCATAATTATATAAGATATAGATTTCAAAATCTACATCTTGGATGGAATGTGAAATTCAATATATATGACCACCATAATCCATGCTTTTGGGTAATACAGCAAAGGAAACATTCCACAGACAGGTTTCTTGCAGGGACTCTTGCTCATGATTGGATGGAGGACTTTGAAAAACAATACTCTTAGGAAGTACTGGATAAGAGGGATGTGTTTGTGGAAGTACAGGGCCTAGAGGATGGCTGTAGTGTTTTGAGACCAGGACTGGTGCCAGCTGAGTTGTGTTCATCTTGCTTTGGTCTCATTCTCTCCAGAGGGGTTGTGTACAAGGGGAGGGATGAGAAAAACAGGGAAAGGGTGTGAAAGGGAGCAGATGACAAGTAAATGGAAGAAAGATGGAGGAAGAAGTATATATAGAAACAGTGTGAAAGAGGGAAACAGCCTAATGAGCAGGGAGGTTCCCCTTTGTTGCAAGGGAGAGCAGAACAGTTTGGGAGATCAATATGCTGAAAGAGCACAGCAAGTGGAGTTTACTGATGTAGTGTGAGAAGATAGCATAAAATCATATCAAATTGCTGGCATGAAGCACAAAACAGAGGTGCTTATGTATTTTTTTTCTATCTCCACAACCTTGGAGTGCCCACTGTGGCACTGTGTATTGAGTCTACTCTTCCATGTTCCACATGCCTCCAGGTTGCCATGAGCCTGCTGCCTACCTATCCTGACCCTGAACACTTGTGTAATTACCATTTAATGAACCCAGTATATGATGAATTGAGTGGGAAAGACTTGAGCTGTGTAATGAGAACTACAGAGCATCAAGTATTTTGAAAAAATGATGAGAAAATGGAATTAGCATCTACTCTCATTTATTTTCAGCTAGTAAAAAATTAACTTTGGAAAAGTTCAGAGCATCTACTCCTGACCTAGAAAAGGATAGATATAGGAAATAACTGCTTTGGACCAGAAATAGAGCTTCCTATGCAATAGGACTTTTATACTTTGTTTTCACTTTGTAGGGGAAAAAAAAAAAAAAAGTTTTGATTCTTTCAGTAACCTTTCTTTCCAGTTATTTAAAAATTAGATACCTTCATAACAAACAAGCATGTTAGTATATGGACTATTTCCATTCTGCCTTTGAAGAAGGTCTCAGGTAGATTAACACCTTTGCTGGGTTCTCTAAAAATTACTTATGAGGAACCAGACAGTGTGTTCTATCAGAGAATATTCTGTGGGGTTTTTTTCCTGCTGCTTTATTCTTGGTTTCTGATGTATTATCCTCCCTCTCTCCCACATCTTCTGAAGATGATGTTAATTCCCTAAGCTCTTAAACCTGACAAGCATTAGCTGCTAAAATATCTTGCTTGCTCACCACATAGATTTTCCCAGACTCTCTTTGCTCTAGTCAAAATATTCGCAGGAAAGCTGACTAGATGTCACTTCTAGCTCCCTTTTACCTTACATGACCTAAATTACTACCTAGTTATACTCTTCTTAGTGGTCTAATGTAGTGAAGGCAATTTATGTGCCATTTCCTAGCATGTTTGATTTCTAAAGAGATCCTAGAAGACCTCCAATTGCAAACCTATAATTTTACCAGGGAAAAGACCAAGAATCCTTTAAATCACATATGTACACGTAAACTGTTACATATGGATGCATTTAAGATTTTAGAGGGCTAGCCATTTCTTTACAATTCATGTGTTACCTTGGCAACAGCAGTACTTATTCTAGTTCCTTTTGACATTTTTGCTTTAATAGCTGAAAACATATTGAGTAAGTTATTGGATTCCCCCCCGCCCCCATACATCGTTTTGCCTTGCTAACAGCAATGAAAATTAAGTATTGAGTTATATTCTGCTCAGGCTTAGAGAGGTGCAAAGTTGTTCTCAGCTGAAGGATTGCATAATGTGGTCAGTAGCAAAACTTGGCCCGTCTAAGCTGTATTGGGAAAGTTCTTGGTGACGATGAGCCCTTACCTTACAAACTTTCTGTAATGAGCAGCATCAGAGAGCTATAAAGAAAAGGTTCTTTAGCTTTTCCAGAAAACAGGTTTATCTCTAAAAGTAAAGCTTAGCCTCACTCTGTTCTTTGCTGAATAAAAAGTAGTTTATGAATATTTGTTTGAAAATACTGTTTGGTATCTTGCTTAGGTGTTATCATGTTCACTGCTTTGTGGATTAGGACATATGGATGTTCAGAAGTCTGAGTCAACAATTTGGCCAACAGTCAGATATTACTTGGCAGAACTTAGTGACTAACTTGGAGAATAACTTTTCGCCCCTGAAATGGTGTCGATGAAAACAATTTGGCCATAGTGACTATAATAAGCTGCCCTTCTATACTGGGAAGGCTTAGTATTCACCTAGAACAAAGACCAGGCTATAGAGAAAGACTGTAACATTTACCTGTGTATATTTTCAGAGTTTGTGACAAACAAATGTATGCCATTTATACATTTATAGTTTAAAAAAAAATTAATCTAATCATACTGTAAAAAAAGACATTTGTAAACATATCACAACAATACCTATATATGCAATGCAATGTAATTTCAAGGCCTTTTATTGATAACACAATAACTCTGTGTTTCTGGCAGATCTTTCAAAGAACGTAACACAATATAGGAAACAGATGGGACAGCAATTTAATATTCCTAGTGGCATACTTTAATATCAGAAGAGGCCACTGAAAGTCTTTAAGGAAGTCTCTGAACAAGAACCATTTACTGAGATCATATGTAGTATCTACTGTACTTTGCATCAAAGGGTGATTTTAAAGGCCACTATAGAAGAGGAAAACCCACCACTTCTACTAGGAAATCTATCTGTACAACAGAAAAAAAAAGAAAACACTGCCATTGCATTATCTAGGCAGCAGTGAGGAAGCATTCCAAGCTCTGGGATAAAGTTACAGAATGTGAGCCACGTAGTTCACTTTAACACTGGTCTGTCAAGTGATGTAGTCACCTACAAACTTAATGAAATGTGGTATCTTTAATTCTAAAATAATATTGAAAATCTTAAGACAAAAAATGGTAAACTATTAAACAGATGTTTGAGGATGCTAAATTCCAGTTCAAAACCACCAGGAGCTGTATGTGTGATTGCCTGATGCAGTAGCATTGCCATCATAACAACAATGACTTTATAATCTGTGATTCATAGGGCAAAAGAATGCATTTTTAGGCTATAAGGTATAGATGGAAAAAAATAAAGGCTTTCAGCCTTTCATGTGTGGCTGTGTGGGACAACAACTACTGGTTATCACATGAACATGATCTTCTTGGAAACCTAGCAGCCTTGTTTGTCTTCAAAAGACAATGCTAATGCTGCTTTTCAAGAGAGTATGCCTCCTTTCCCACCAGATGGTTTCCTTCCACTTCTCTGTATCTGTTGCTACACTAGAGGCCAGGGTAAGGCCTCATTAAGGATCAGGGCTTTAGTGAAAAGAATACACTGGATTTTTCAGTTGGAAAAAAGTCTCCTTCACTTACGTCTCTACTCTGAGCAGCAACCCAGCTGAAAGACGTGGTGGGATTCCTTTTTTATTGCCTTTCATTTCCTTCTGATTCAAATATTTTCCATTTTCTTACTCAAAGCTCTAACCACCCCTCTAACCATCAACCATGAAATATAGCTTCCCAGTCAATGCCCTCCATTTAAAGTGGAAATAGGTCTGTCACAAACCCAGTAATAGGAGAACTATTTCTGTGGTCTGTATCAGTTGTTGCCCTTTTTCTTGATAAACATACATTTCTTTTGGTTTTGTCACAGAAACCTGTGTCAAGCTGAGAACTAAGACAGCCTCACTGTTGCCATCAAGATGGTACATATAGAGCTGCACAAGACCAGTGATACATATGCTATTCAAGCATTGTTATTCATCATCAACAAAAATTATGTGACTACTAACTAAACATCAATTGCCAATACTTCTGCTGCTGATAGGTAAAATTGGATATATTCTAGCTCTCAGCATCTGAAACCTGTGTTGCTTTTGCTAGCTTAACAGATCTGAAACCTTACCTGTTATTACTTATCCATTTGAAAAAATGTAGACACTTCTGTGAATACATAAAATAATAAATTATGACAGGGAGTAGTATTATTTTACTGGCTGCTCTTCAGGTTTAAGCACAGCTTTAAAAGACAATCAACAGCTGAATATTATCTCTGTTAAAAACTTAATATATCCAAAGTCAAGTCATAGCTTATGAATTTTATTTAGGTTTTATGGCTCCATGTTCCAACTAGTTAGCATGGATCTGCATCATGTAATGCTGGAGTGTCATAGAAATCTCCCAGCCCTTCTCTTATGAAATATTTTATTATTAACAATAAGTATATATTTATGTTCCATAAGAGCTTGAAGAATTTAAAGAAGTCAGGAGGGAGGTGCAATGAGCATTATGGAGCTCTCAGGGATAATGTTTTTCTAAAAATTCAGGTATTTGTTTAGTAAAGGTACCCCGAAATTATAAAGTTATCTTGGCCAGTTAGTTCTTCACCATGAAAATCACAAGCTTCTAATGTATACTTATAACAAATGATTGAAAACAATTTGTTCAGTGGTGTTGGAGGACTTTGTTTCTTGTCTGACCAAAAACGACAGTTTGAGTGCAAGGATGGTCTGAAATGACAAAGGAGGTTTTAATTCCCAATCCATTTCAGCAAAAACTAAAGAAACAAAAGACAGAAAGGCTGAATGGAAGAATTCAATACAGAATATGGAAACAGAAACACTGAGCTCCAGATATCTCAAATGAACTTCTTGAATTGTCAGAGATTGTATCAGTCATTGTCAAAATCTGTAGAACATGATGAAACAGACTGAATGAAAGTTTGTGGCTAAAATAAGATCAGAAGATGATGTGTATCCCATATGCATGGCCAACTGCTTTATGGATAAAGTGTGTAAGATGGAGATGACTGAAGGCTTCTAGGCCAGAAAGAGAGAAATGCAGTTTTGTGGTGGCAGAAGCCTGAGATCTGATTCAAGAGAGATGGGTAGTACCAGTGGGAGGGACAGTAGATGAGATATATGGTAAGTAGTGGTAAAATCTGAAGGGAGAGAATATCTCTGAGACAGGAGAGGACAGTGACAATATGAGGGTGACAACTGAGAGACTTTCTCTGGTCTTCCCTCAGATCAACACTCCTCTGTTATTCCACGTAAGAAGAATCCTGACAGAATTTTATGGTTCAGAACCTTACACCAACTCTGTAGAGGCAACTCTCTTGTTTTACTTCCCACCCAGTGCCCCTTACCCCTACCTGTGAAGGAGAGCATAAAGTTATCGAATTTATACAACTAATATCTAATAATAATAATAATAAAAGCCCCAAAGTGGGCTTCAACCTCCCATCGTGTGTATCACCCATCCCCCTTCCTTTTTTGAAACCTGCTTTTTAAAAAGATTGCAATGTAACCTTAAAATAATAATTGTCTTTCTAAATTTTTTTTCAGTTTGGGATTTCACATTTGAATAAGAAGACATAGGGTCTTTTTCATATTCAGGGTGCACAGAATCACAGAATCACAGAAATTAGGGGCTGGAAGGGACCTAGAAGATCATCTAGTCCAACCCCCCTGCCTGAGCAGGATCATCTAGACCAAGTCTCTCAGGAACAGATCCAGGCGGGTCTTAAGTGTCTCCAGAGATGGAGAAGGAAC
>VYZU01009738.1:0-12296 GCA_013401355.1 Ceyx cyanopectus
AAAAAAAAAAAAGAAAAGATAGTTTCTCATCACTCTTCACTGTAATTGCAACATAATTTAAGCAGCAGTGTGTTGCCACCTACTATGAGGTCCTACATCCTGTGGCAGAACTTTCAACATATAACGTATTTTCCCTAAACTCAGTTGATTTTTTCATCCTGGTCATAAAGCTAGCCCTCTCCAACAGTAGCTCTTAGGAGGTGGGAGAGAGGGTATTGTATGTTAAATACATTATTCTGTACTTCCTGTCAACCAGAGGCATGTTAGTAAATGGCCAGCTGAAACCCACATCTCTACTCAAGTTTGCTTCTGGGTTTGGGACTTCAAGCAGCTCCATGGTTATGTGGTTGGTGCTGGCTCTTTTAGAGTCCATACTCTTAGATTTGCTCAAGAGAGGTGAAAATGTGAGGCTGTGCTGCAAACTTAGTAGCAATCATTGAAGAAGCGAAATATGAAATATTATTTTAAAAAAACCCAACAAACATAATATACATATAATGCAAAAAATTAATTAATATATATATTTGTGTATTAGCACGGGACATATATGGAGCAATTGTCTGTGTAATGATCTAGACAAGACATTCAACTGCAAAATTTACAATGTTTTATTTTGTCACAATAATGCATGTTATCTCTTCATCAAATACTGTTGCCATTCTTGGGAACCCAAAACACCATGTTGCTACTTGGTTTGGAATAAGCCATAGCACTTTTTAATAGCCGGTGGGCTACTAAGAAGTAGCACTTAAACGTCCACCACCTAGTCCATCTGGAACTAAGTATTTCCTCTTAAAAGAATTGTAGACATTCTTTTGAAATTGTCTGTGTGTTTAAAAAGTCATTTATGTGTATTAAAAAAAATGACATTTGTAAACGTCCTACACAAAAAAAGCAGAGAACCAGTTTTAAGCACAGCATCAAGCTTTCATGGCCCATTTAAGGGCTCCAGCCAATCAATCACAGTAATCAAATTTAGGTGAGACTAAACTACTCATAATTAGTCTCATGCCAATTGAGACAGTGTTCAATTTTGCAGCAGCAGGAGGACAAATCCAGGTGACAAGAGAGAGAGGCACTGAAGGACAGAAGGTACATGGAGAGTTCAGATGAGAAAAAGGGAGTCTAGAATGGAACAGTATTATTGCAGAGGCTTCCAAAATCTAAAGCCTTTTCCCCTGCCCACAGCATACTTCTGCCTGCATGCTAGTATTTTTTATATTGTAAAGTATATTAAGATAAAAGGAAACTACAATATTAAGGAAAATATTTTCCTAGCTGTAGATAAATCACACTTATCTAAAAAGATCTGCTTAGCTCAATCTAAACCATGAGGTGTGTTTCAGCTGTTAAATACATCTCTCTCAGGACTTTACAGACCAAGGCAAGAAGTGGGTAAGGCATCGGAGTCAAGATGTAATTATTTTGTGAAAGGTGCTAAGAAAAGCCTATGGACCAGAAATGCATGCCCAGAGTCCAGGTGGCCTATGAGTACTAACCACACAGGAGCATGTCCAGCCAAGAAAACTTTGAGCACCGAAGGCCGGGACAAAGAAGAAAGGAGCAGTCTGCTGACTTCTTTCTGAGTGAATGTAGTGAAAGAGTATGAGACTGTGATGCTGCTTTTGGAGCTCTAGCTCCCTGACAGCTTCTTTCCCTGGTGAAGCCCATGGTCCTAACGGGCCCCCGCTCAACTCCTTCCAGTCCCTGTATGCTTCCCACTGCCAGATTTTTGGCCATTGCCTGGCACTTCCAGCCACAATCACCGTGGATCTACCAACCTTCATCTTGGATGGTGGCAGCAGAAATTGGCAGAGGTCAGATATGTTTTATGATATTCATCTCCTCCCTCCCATATGGCATGGATATTTTTGCTGAACACTAAGCACCACCACCTTCCCATTTTTTCTTTCTCCTTCTTTATCTTTCTCTTACTGAGGATACAATGGCCTGTTCTGATTATGGTCTGCAATACATGCCCTATCTTTCAGAGAGCCCCACATTGAGAAAAATATACTAACTGATAAATTTCTAGTATTCAACAACTGGTCGTGCAACAACCATATGCCCAAGTGCTAATAATTAAGCCCCTGTAGTTTATTACAACCCACCAGCAAATGCCATGGGATCTGAGTAATATAGTCAGCCATACAGATTTAGCAAAACTTGGCAGGAATATTCATCTGGTTCTCTTGCTCATCTTTTTGTTCTTCGGTTCCCAGCCCTCATTTCTTTTTTTGTTAGTTTTGGAGACACTCATTAACATAAATGGACATGCTACAGAAATTGATACTGAAATTCCACAGGGTTCTGGTGGATCTGGAGAGATCTCGTAATGGTGCTGATGGGCAGTGTTGTCCAGTTCCACCTACCTGGTGCAAATTACAGCAAAATAAAAACTCAGCTCCATTCCAGTGATGGTGCTTGAGCTATAATAATCATTGTCACTTCTTTTCTCTTCCAGTATCCAATCCACCCCCAACTGTGAGTCATCAAAGTTGCCTGTTAAACTACCAGTAGACAGGCTAGAGTTAGGCAAATAGCAAGGCAGCAACACCAGGATGTTGCAACACTTCCAGGTCTTGGCATTTTAGTCATCCAATCAGTAGTTTCACTTTTGTCACTATTGAATATTATGACAATGTCATGTAAAATAACTACAGATACTGGTATTATCCATTGCTGAGTAGGGTTTTGAGGTTACTGCAATGATCTGGAGCATTTGCCGGTAGGAGTACAGGAAGGTAGACACTGTCCCAAGCCTCCTTTTTGTTAAGTTGACAAGTTTTGTTAAGTTGGTTTTCACTGGTTTTAACAAGAGGAATGTTATTATAACAGTTCCAAAATGTCTAAAAATACACAGATTTCATAACGTTAAAAGAGACAGAATAAATTATGAATTGTGGCACTTGGAGAGCAGAAAGTGTAAGGCATTTTAATTTTGTGCCTGGAAAGCAAGAGTGAAAGCAGCCTGTGAACTGGCAGATCTCCCTACAGTGATTGGGAGCTGAGGGAGAGCTGTTCAGCCTGGAAGCACCTGGTCACTCTTCAGCACTCTGCAGTCTCCCATCACCCTGAAAGACACAGGGCGCTCCTTTTCATTTCTGGCAAGGACAAGGCACAGGTATCACCCCAAGAGATGTCTCTCACAGCATTGTGAGGTCTCAGATTATCATGGTACTGAGACAACAGAGGTAACCAAGAGGTTAAAGCTGGAATGCTGTCCAGATGCTTTAAAATCAGAAATAACCCATGCATATCCAGAGGACACAACATCATTTATAAATTTAGAAGACCCAGGCTTCAAGAGTTTTCTCTTTTTTCACATGTAGTACTACAACTTGACAGTAAAGAAGTACGGCTACTGAAAGAAGTAAACAGATAAAGAAAAGGAAGATAATGATAGCATATTGTTCTAACATTAAAAAAAAAAATTCATTTATATAAGTGGTCATTTCCTCTCAAAATGTCAGTTTGTACCTTGCTGTTTTGTTCCTTTTGTATCTGTTTACAGATTCTGTAAAAACAGTTCTGGAATTTTTGTACAGAATCCTTAAGAATTAATAAGCTGCTACCATAAAAAGTAACTTCCAAAAAAAAAAAAAAAAAGAAATACTAATCTGCTTCACACACATTTTATAAAATGCTTTTGCTGTCATTAAAAGGATCCTGTGACTCAGACAAAGACATACAAGGCAGTGATACTTAGCTTACTTCATTTAGTGTTATTCAACCACATCATTATGCTGGTTGCTGAAAAAAAATTATAAAGAATGTATTAAGAGAGCTGACACAACATGCCCTGTAAGTAGTAGTGTTCTTCCTCCCTAGATATATCATNAAAAGATCTAGATTGTTTTTCATATTACCCCAGTGCATGGTAATTGTTTCACATTTTACAGTGCTTTTCATGGACTTAATGGTGAAACAGACACCTTAGGTCACCTTTATAACACAATTCATTCACATCATAGTAGAAGATAAATTGATTAAAGACCTGAGAAAAAGAAGGATGATGTCTTAACCATCAAGATGAATAGAGCAATGTTCTGTGACTATGCCAGTTTTTGGGTCTATATCTGGAAGGCAGGAAATTATCTCGGTGATGTGCTGTGAAACTTTCGGTAATCTAATTGATCTCCCTATGTTTTTTCCTCTATAAAATGGAAATAATTATACTCATCTCCTTTCAAATATCATCTGGGGTTTGGAAGGCTTTGCGCCTGATACCAAGGGGACCATGACTACTTCTATTCAGCTTAAAAATAAACACCATTTTCAGAAGGGCAGAACTTGCAGTACATTTGTTTGGAATTGGTAGCTGGGTGAAATGAAGCTGACTCCCACTTGCAGGAGTGGCCCTAAAAGTTGCCACTGATACTTCTAGGAAACAAACCAATTCCAATTATCCCCATGTCTGAACAAATATTCATTATATCTGTATGTACAATATATATCACTAAAATACATTCTATGTTGACATCTTTTTTGTTCCCATCCATACAATACCAAGTGTTGGTATCTTATATAAAACGTGAAATTATAAATAATTGAGTTAGCTTTTTCATCTGTTCTTAAGAGAATGACAGATATATCCCAAAGGAGATAAAAAGTTAAAGCAGAACTATAATGACTAGTGTATGTTTACATTTCTATGCAAGTCCCCAGCAGTTTTCTTCAAATTTACATTCCTATAAATGTCCCATGTTCTGTTGCACTTATCTGTTATGCCCTGCCATTAACTTAAGGGATCGCCTGGGATAAGAGCAGCCTTTTGAGATTGAGTTTTTTAGAAACTTAAACAAAATTTATAAATTATATATATATATATACTAGTTGAATACTGCTGTTTACATAGGAGATGTGAGTACATTAATGCTTTGCAGGCTTGGGCTGTGGTTGAATTGGTAGTGGTGCCAGAATTCATATCTATGATGGACTGGGGTATGTGCAAGGAGGGAATGTTTGTAAAGGCCTTAGCTTATCCTTAGATAGTCTGACACACTGAGCTACCATAGTGCCCTCTGTACCAATGAGTCAGAGCAAAGCTCACATGGCTACATCTGAGTTGCTTGGTGAGTGTCCAGCTCTCCCTTTGGAGAGGAGCATCTGCCTCCACAAACCACTTCCATAAGGAAAGCCTACATAGGCTACAGATGCTAAACTAACGTTAGCCTTAGCAAATCCCCTCAGACAACTGTCAAACCTAGCAATCCCTATACCACAGCAGGTGTACTCCATATGTATCTTTAGATCATGTTCCATTAATTCTGGAAAGATAAAGGTGGCAGAGAAATAATAATATTACTAATGAAGCCAACATGTAAAGCTGTAGCACAAACTTCGAGAGTAGATAGCTCTCCAAATAATTTTTTAACATCACACAAAGACACCTCACCACAGCTTTTGATAAAAAAAAAAAATTACATTTACTCTTGGGAATAATGTATCTAGTACANAGCCCCTAGTTCAAAATTATTTAATTGCATCTATTACAGTGTGATATGACTGAAGAATCAATGCAAGGGAAAGAATTTTTAATTTATGAGATGGTAACCAGAATGAATTAGATAAATTGTAACCCAAATGAAACAAACAGCTAAATAGTTTGAATAGACATTAGTTGTAATGGTCACAGTTTTACAAATCACTAGTTTACAAATTAAAATTAGCTGTAATGGTCACAGTTTTACAAATCACAGTTTTACAAATCACCTCACAGAAGAGGTTAAAACCAAGAAAATTTGCATTGAATTGTGAACCTCTGAATCTGCCTTGATAATAATCAAACTCATGCAAAACACAGACAAATACTAATTTTAAAGAGTTTCCCTTCTGTTTTTTCATCCATCACAACAATACTTTCAGTTCATTATCATACAAACAGCTCCTTTATGATTACCCAACCTGACTAGCTATTTTGTTACTTGAATGTCATATAGATTATTTCAATGGAATTAAACCAGCAAATCAATAGAAAATTGTTATTGCAAATGAGGCAAGATCGTATCTTTTCTTAAGTCTGACATTTCTGACAGAGGTGTTCCACAGGTCATATAACCTAATTCTAATTTCACAAAAAAAACCAACCCAAACATTTTAAATGTCCTTTCAAGACTTTCTCAGAAACAAGGCTTTCCCATCAATATATATCAGGTTCTTGTGCAAAGGGCAGTCAGGGAGGATTATTGCAACATCAAAAACAAATAGATCCTTGAAGGATCTTTAAAGTTAATATTTCAAAATATGTTCTAACCAAAACAAGCAGCACACACATGGTAGAATCATTTTATTGTTACTTCTCAGCCATTAGTCACTTTGTGTAAATGATTTCTTACACTGTTTTTCTACTACCTGGATGTTATGGTATTCACAGTTCCTGAAAAGACAAAAAAAAAAAGAGAGGGCTTATTACATCCGTTTCTTTACATGTAAGACTGATATCTTGATAAAGGTTTTGCAGTTGCTTTTCCAAGGACAAACAAGGAAGAAAAAAAACATCCAAATTCATATCATCAACATGTATCGAGGACTTTGATACTAAGCTGGTTTGTCTTATGCAACGTCAAAAGACATAGCATAAGAATAAAAAAAACCATAGCTCTGAAAGTGTACAATGTTNAGTTTTACAAATCACCTCACAGAAGAGGTTAAAACCAAGAAAATTTGCATTGAATTGTGAACCTCTGAATCTGCCTTGATAATAATCAAACTCATGCAAAACACAGACAAATACTAATTTTAAAGAGTTTCCCTTCTGTTTTTTCATCCATCACAACAATACTTTCAGTTCATTATCATACAAACAGCTCCTTTATGATTACCCAACCTGACTAGCTATTTTGTTACTTGAATGTCATATAGATTATTTCAATGGAATTAAACCAGCAAATCAATAGAAAATTGTTATTGCAAATGAGGCAAGATCGTATCTTTTCTTAAGTCTGACATTTCTGACAGAGGTGTTCCACAGGTCATATAACCTAATTCTAATTTCACAAAAAAAACCAACCCAAACATTTTAAATGTCCTTTCAAGACTTTCTCAGAAACAAGGCTTTCCCATCAATATATATCAGGTTCTTGTGCAAAGGGCAGTCAGGGAGGATTATTGCAACATCAAAAACAAATAGATCCTTGAAGGATCTTTAAAGTTGATATTTCAAAATATGTTCTAACCAAAACAAGCAGCACACACATGGTAGAATCATTTTATTGTTACTTCTCAGCCATTAGTCACTTTGTGTAAATGATTTCTTACACTGTTTTTCTACTACCTGGATGTTATGGTATTCACAGTTCCTGAAAAGACAAAAAAAAAAAGAGAGGGCTTATTACATCCGTTTCTTTACATGTAAGACTGATATCTTGATAAAGGTTTTGCAGTTGCTTTTCCAAGGACAAACAAGGAAGAAAAAAAACATCCAAATTCATATCATCAACATGTATCGAGGACTTTGATACTAAGCTGGTTTGTCTTATGCAACGTCAAAAGACATAGCATAAGAATAAAAAAAACCATAGCTCTGAAAGTGTACAATGTTGGTGTTGGCAATGCAATGCATGCTGCTGAACTGCAGAGAAATACAGGATGCTTCTGCTGTCTCCTTTCTGCAGAATATATTGGCATTTGGAAGAGTTCTTTTTAAGCATTTTTTTTGCAAATATAAACTGTCTAATGGAAATTGATTATTTGCTAGTCTGATTACAAATTTATTTTTTCTGAATCATGAATAATTGTGTCTAACAAGGACACTTTCAAAATTGCAAGCAATAGTGAAAGAGATTTTTTTAAATCACAACAGTCAAAGTAGTTTTTTCATAGATTCATAGATATTAGGGGTTGGAAGGGACCTAGAAGATCATCTAGTCCAACCCCCCTGCCTGAGCAGGATCACCTAGACCAAGTCTTCTCCACTCCTGTGTTCTCTTTGAGTGAGAACAGAATAAATTCTGTTTAGTGATTCTACTTCTACTTTTTCTTGTACATATACATTCAGGCAGTTTGGCACATGCATCCATGTAACCATAAATTAATGTTTATTTATCCCAACAGACAATAGAGTGAAATATTCCAAGTTTAGTTCAGAATTCATGCTTTTTCTTTCAGGGGAAATTTACTCAGTCCAAAACCACAGAATTGATTCCTTAGTCATGTACTATATTCTCCTAATTACAGTAATAATTAGAAAGAATAACCTACAACATACTATGTTCTAATTCCTGGGTTTTTTTAGTAGTTAAGGTTTAGCAGTCAGTCTTAAAATATCATAGTGTATTTCTCCATGGAATAACTTGAATGGGAAATGCCATGGCACAGTGCACTGAAGAGAACTCAAGCCTTTCCAAAGACAAGATTGTTAATTCATGACAACTGCAAACATTTGTATCTTTGTAACACCTTTGTTCCAAAGGACTTCAACTGCCTTAATATTCTTTGAATCTAGCAGACTGACCGTCAGAATCTGCAGATTATTTCTTTTTGGCTTGGCTGTCAGACTTCTAAGACCCAGACACATGCAAACAGCTTGTGCAGATCAACTGGTCTGAAAAATAGCAGCATATCTGATATATGAGTTACTTCTCACCTGTAAGCAATCACCCTGCATACAAACCTGTCTTCTAGAAGGTACCAGACATTCTGTCTACTCACCAGACCACTGACATAAGCCCTATGTCTCAACAAGGACAGCAGTAAGGGAAGTTTGGCAGGAATCAGTCATACTTGCCAACAACTCTATAGAGCTGCACTTTCCCTTCTTTTTTCTGTGGCTTTTCATGAGTCTTCACAAAAGGTGGGACTTGCTGTGTACATTCTGCTATGCCCATATCAACCTATTTGGGAAATCTCAGAGAGACCATGACTGCCATGTATAATAAGTTTGAGGCAGCTTACAGTATACCAGTTGAATATCTCTGGGAAGTCAGAATAGGGCCATTAGCTAGAGTGCAAGAAATCTGCTATCTTCTAGGCAGAAAGAAGTTCTATTGCCAAAACTGGTTTACTCAAAATGCATACTTACTTGCTGCCAAATTAAGAGCCACCTAAAATCTGTAATTGATGTAGTTTTTCATGCTGATGCACTACAGACAATTAAACCTCTGCTTTTTCAGCATATCTAGAAGAATTTATCTTAATCAGTTTGAGTCATTTAGTGCTTGTCCTCTCTATGAGCCAAGATTTCTCCCATGCACTGACCTTAACTTAGGCATGATCTGAACACAGCAGAAAATAAGAATCTATATAAAACATGGCCAGAAAGAGCTGGGACAGAGATTCACTTTCAGCCAAAGGCTCCATGACTTGAGCACTCAGTCAGGAGCATGGCCCCAGATTCCTTCTCTGAATCATTGAAATAAAAATGTCAAATCCACATTTTTCAAGGCAGATAAATACCCTTTCTTCCAGGCTCAGATGGTACTACTGCTTTATGGAAATTCATTTTTCCATGGCAAGTGGAAGAGCTTCACCAGAAGAGACTAAACTTGGTCTTTCTATTCTCTCCACTAAACAGTCCCTTGTCCACTGCACAAAACATGTCTGCCACAAGAGAGGTTACTCTGGTGTCTGTGAATTAGAGGAGGTGGTACCTGGATATCTAGTACCTGGGTGAAAACACTGCCTGGTTACAGGAGAAATGGTTAATGTTGCCTCATCTTCTGGATGTATAAAAACACATGTAAGTGAAAATACATGTAAGGAAAAAACAGAAGTGCTACATTCCTGTACTGAAGCAGGACTGTGGGCATCTCATTTGGGGGATGTCCGAAGGCCATTCCAAGTAAAAGGAGACTCTTTTCTGCAACCCATCACAATTTAACTATGAAAAGAATAAAAGTGGCATTCAATTCTCCTAGAGGATATTAGCTCCAGATCACTTACTGAAAAACCCCTTCACATATTTCACCTCTGTTAGAGATGCTCAAACCACTCCAGAGGAGGAATAAATTTTACACAGAAAAGCACTGGTAAGATAAACTCATCAGGAACCCTGAAGGTGCCCAGAATCATCAGGGTTTTCAAACTAATTCACTTTACCTACATAGTAGAATCCTATAATCTTTTAGGTTGGAGAAGTCCTATAAAATCATCAGGTCCAACTATTAACCCAGCACTACCAAATCCACCACTAAACCAAATCACGAAGCACCACATCTACATATGTTTAAAATATCTCCAGGAATGGAAGCTCAATCACCTCCCTAGAAAACTTGTTCTAATGCTTGACAGCTCCTTTGAAGAAACTTTTTCCTAATATTCAACCTAAACCTCCCCTGGTGCAACTTGTCCTATTACTTATAACTTGGAAGAAGGGATGATTCAATATATTCATCAATGACCTGGACGAGGGGGTAGAGAGCACCCTCAGCAAGTTTGCTGATAACACCAAACTGGGAGGAGTGGCTGACACAGCAGCAGGCTGTGCTGCCATCCAGAGAGACCTGGATAGGCCGGAGAACTGGGCAGGGAGAAATTGAATGAGATTTAATAAGAGCAAGTGTAAGGTGCTTCATCTGGGGAAGAACAACTCCATGTATCAGTACAGGCTGGGGGCTGATGTATTTGAAAGCAGCTCTGGAGAAAGAGACCTGGGGGTCCTGGTAAACAGGGCGGTGGCCGTGAGCCAACAATGCGCCCTTGCATTGGCCAAGAAGGCCAATGGCATCCTGGGATGCATTAGGAGAAGTGCGGCCAGCAGGTCAAGAGAGGTTCTCCTCCCCCTCTACTCTGCACTGGTGAGACCCCACCTCGAGTACTCTGTCCAGTTTTGGACACCGCGGTTCAGGAAAGATAGAGATTTGCTGGAGAGAGTCCAATGCAGGGCCACCAAGATGATGAGTGAGGGGAAAGGAGCATCTCCCTTCTGAGGAGAGGCTGAGAGAGCTGGGGCTCTTTAGTCTGGAAAAGAGGAGACTGAGGGGGGACCTCATTANACTGAGGGGGGACCTCATCAATGTCTATCAATATGTTAAGGGTGAGTGTAGAGAGGATGGAGCCAGACTTTTCTCAATGTCGTCCAATGACAGGACAAGAGACAATGGGTGCAAGTTGGAGCACAAGAGGTTTAGGGTCAACACAAGGAAGAACTTTTTCTCAGTGAGGGTGACAGAGCTCTGGAACAGGCTGCCCAGGGAGGTTGTGGAGTCTCCATCTCTGGAGACACTTAAGACCCACCTGGATGCGTTTCTGGGTGACTTGGTCTAGGTGATCCTGCTCAGGCAGGGGGATTGGACTAGATGATCTTCTAGGTCCCTTCCAACTCCTAATATCTGTGAATCTGTGAATCTGTTACTGACACCCGCAAATATTACCCTGAGGACACTATTCTGTCCCTGGTTTAGGTTGTCTATTTCTGAGAAACTCTGCACTGTCCTGTTCTATGAGTAGATGTGCCCTAACTGAAACAATGGATCTTTTGCACAAAAAAAAGATTTGCAGCCCCAAATTTGTCTACCTTCCATTCCAGTCAATGAGAATATGACAATGAGAATATTATTTGGTCTTTTACTTCCTACATCTGAATCAGCTCTAGTGGGCTAGGCAACATAAAGAAATTGAACATTGCAAAGAAATTCAATTTAGTGAAATGAGAATTATGGGACAAACATATAGAAGTCACAATTTATTTTAGACTGATTAATTTTTCTTTGTTTTATCATCCCCCCAAAGTTATATCTCCACACAAAGAAGTTAAAACAGTTTAATAAACTGATGTAGAAATTATTTTAGAAATTATTTNCTTTAGCTTTTTTGTGTTCTTTGTTAAATAATATTCTCACATAACTTGTCATAAATAATATCCACATTCTTTAAGCATGATGAATGAAAATTAAGACACATTGTACACAGGATTCACAATTATTTATTTTGAGATAATATGTTCCTGCTGCTGAATGAATGCAAAGCTGAGACTTTTCTGGAAAACAAATATTGAGATAAAGATGATTATCTCATTTCTGAAACTGGAGATGTTTTGCTTTTTTCTATATTATGTTATTTATCAAATGATACATGTGATATAGATCTTTATAATTTTATCTTAAAGAAGCTGGCCCTATAGAATGAGAATTTATTATTTTCACATCCCTGATGCCCTCTATAAGTCAGTTTTGTATACATAAGCAGTTCTGTTAGAAATAATAATAATAATTTTAAAAAATTTTCTCAAATACACACTAGCCCAGTCAATAATGGTGTAGCACCAGGTTCTTGGGGTTAAATCAGATCATTAAAAAACAATTTTGCATTGCTGCTGTATGGACATGCCTGATCAGTCCCAGAGATTTCTGAAAGTG
>VYZU01009743.1:0-16438 GCA_013401355.1 Ceyx cyanopectus
TGCCCACTGTATTTCAGGGATCAAATGCAACATTTCAACAACCTCAGGAACTGCCACCAACCTGCCCCGTGCAGCTCACGGCTGTGCCCAGCACTTCTGCTATTTACAAAATCTCTAGGACACCTTTCCCACTTCCTTCATCTCCTGTTTCACACCCTGCCTTTGCAATGTCCAAAATCCACACAAAACTCAGACTTTGGCCTGATGGTTCAAGTGTCTCCCTGCAGCACCCAGACCTGCCCTCCCCACCCTGTGGCACAGACACTCCAGCAGTGGGATGCCACATGGTGGGGACTGTGGCACTGGCCTCTGTCAGCAGCAGTGCAACTGTTTAAAATTAAACCATCATGCTCAGCAGGGCTCTGGGACCTAAAAATGAGGTCTTGGCTATCTTGTCTATTTTTAAAAGCTGGAGAAGAATCCAAATGTGATTATTTTTTTATTATTTCTATTAACGTGCTGCAGCGGAGAACGTGTTTGGGTGGAGGCAGCTTTTCCAGTACTGTCACACATCTGGGCTGCAATAAGCAATTTGTAACTGAACAAGAAGAGAAAGTAGGCCAGCCTACAAGAGAGTATCTAGGAATTATTCCTGAGGGATTTGTGCTACACTGCCTCCAGCAGCTGAAATAACAGCATGAAATTGCGATTAAAAATTAAGAAGAGATATAGGCTATTTGACCTTCTTTCAGTCAGGGACACACAGGCCCTGGCTAGAATAAGAAGGCAGAGAAATGCAGCTTCTGTTTGGCAATTGCATGCCAAGAAGAGGCTGCTGAAGTTCATCCTAAGCTCAGTGGAACAGAGAGATAATTAATTTTTGTTTGACATGGTCCTCCCAGAGTCTGTACTGGTTTTGGAGCCATGGGCACACTGGTGGGGCAGTGCCACCAGCTACAGGGACTGCAGCCCTGAAACTGCACGTACAGTCTTTATCTCATTGCTAAGACAAGGGTGAGAATTACAGGGGAATTATAAAATGGAGTTTTGTGCAGTAACTTTGGAGTTCTCACCTGTTCCCTGGTATGATTCCTTGGCTAGAAAGAAGCTCTGAGCCCTCTCAGGTGACTGCACCATGACAGAACTCTGCTAGTGGAGACATCCCGTGTCAGGCCATGGAACTCGCATCAAAGGGAAAAGAGCTGGTGCTCAGATATGCACAAGATGCCCTGCCAAGAGTGGCTGGTATCCTGCTGCTCTACAAAGAGCACTTTTAGCAGTGAAATGTCCTGAATAACACTGACCCATGAACTTCATGAGGCAAAATCCTGGGGCTGGGGAAAGTCCTGGAGCACTTTGTCTGCAGTTATTGCAGATGACTTTTTTCCCCATGAGGAAATTTCTTAGATGTTTCCTGACTTAGAGCCAGGGCATTACTTGCTGTGCTGCTGAGTGACACCCTTTTCCTCTGGCTTGTTCATAGTCTCATTAGCTCAAAACACTGAACAGGAGGAGACAATCTTCCCTGACTGCATTTCTACAGTGCCTGTTGTGTGGGGATCTTCTTTCACCTCTCCCCTGGGAGACAGGACAACTTCATTTCAGAAGGAAGGGATGGGAAAGGGAAGAAACCAGCACTAGCAGGAGTACACTAGTACCAAATGTTTGCATTTAGTCTGAGTTAGATACTCCCATTCTGCATAAACTCAGCTTTAAGTGACATGTCCTCCTTCTTGTGAGGGAACTGATACCCCAGGGAGGAAGGACACTCCCGAGTCAGCTCCCAGGGCTGTGTTAGGACATTCTCCCTCATCTTCAAGGCTCCCTGGGACTGGCTTGTGCAGGTCCCCTCAGGGAGGCACAACAACCTTCCCCCAGGTCCCACTTTCCACTCGCACTCCTGAGCTTCCACCCGAGCTGGTGGCTAACAAGAACCACATGGACCACATGCATTCCTGTTTCCTGAATTCATTCACATCTGTAACTGCTTCTTAGATGATGTGAGGTCCCAAAATTTCCCCCCTGCTGACAGCTCACTGCCTGACAGGACCTCTTTTCTCATGGCACCTAAACACTTCCATATTGAACATGGTTAATTAGAAGGGAGAGGTGAGTGTCAAGGGCAGGGATGAGTGTTTAAGTGCAATTCCTTTTTTTTCTCATTGGACCAGATGATGGAAATAGAATGTGAAGGTAACTGGAGGTAGTTTACTCTCTGCTGACATGTCAGAGAAAGCCATGTCACATTTAGGGCAGGGAGGAGCCCTTTCCTGACCTGTTCTGTGCAGGACACAGGGCACTGCAGGCCCTAGATGGGCTCACCCTGCAGTCAGGGCTGTCTTGGTTTTGTCTGGATGTTTCCAGCCTGCAGTGCTGCAGCTGCTGGGTGAGAATCTTCTTCATTGGCTTTGTTTGCTTCTGATTTGTGTATTCAGGAGTATCTGTGCAGCACCAGGGCCGTCGACAATACTGCTGATTACTTAACATCACTATTTAATTAGGACAAAAGACAGAGAATGAGCAACTGGAGATTTTACACGTGGGAAAATTTGATTTATGGAACAATCAGTTTGTGGGCTCCAGCAGACTTTTAAAAGCAAGAGAAGTATTCTGGTTGCTTTTGGGTTGATCTAAATCAAAAGTATTCTTCTCAGCCTGCAATTGCAGAGCCCTAACAATGGGGCAGAAATTGGTCCTCTGTTAAATTCGATGCAGTACCTCGGGGAGGGAGGAGGAGCCCAGGCCCTTGGGAGCCTGGAGCTCACAAAGCACCAGTGGGACTCCACTGAATGGCCTGCCTGGGCTGTAGCTTTTCACTCACAGAGGGGACTGCTCTTGCTATAGCAAGGAATTTCTGTTCTTCTGCTAGTGTAGAATTGCCTGGGAATTAAAACAGATCTTAAAGACAACTATGGGATGGATGGATGGATGGATGGATGGATGGATGGATGGATGGATGGATGGATGTGCTGCTTTCCCCCATTCCTTGCATCAATGTGAGCATCACCCTAGAGCAGTAGAAAGTCTTAAAAAAAGACTTAGAAAAGTCTTTCTGCTTAGAAAGTAGAAAGTGGTTCTCACCTCAGAGAGGTCTCAGTAGTGCTAACATTGTCACAACTTTGCCCACACTTAAGAGCTTTATTGGACAACAGGTTTCTCCTAAGGCTGTGAGATTTCCCTGTGGCTTTCTGAAAACACAGTGCAAAGTGAAGGTGCCTCCCTCCTACAGCAGATCTGCACCTGCTGCTCCCTGCTCCGTGGCTGGGGCCCAGCATCATCCAGTCTAGCATCATCACACCCAGCTTCTGCCAGGCTGCCAACAGCCCATCTGCAAGGGCTGGCCTCTGCTGTCTGAGAGGGAATGTCTTTCAGATCTTCCTCACATTTAAGCTGATCTGGAGGTTATGTTTTTCCTGGTATGTCTGTGTTTGTCAAGGAAACTTCGCTATATTTATACTCTTACCCAGAGGGACTGTAACAGCAACAAAAGGCTGGTTCCTGGGACTCTCTGAGGCTGCAGCATCACTTGCTGCACCAGTGTTCCTATGGAGAACTGTAGGTTTGGCTCAGCTATAGTTAAATTGCCTTCTCTTCCAGTTTCTGTGGCTAGAAAGGGACATATCTCTGTGACTGGGAAGGAGAGATTGATGCAGATCCTTGGCTAATGAACATTTGTCAGATAAGAAAAAATAATTCTAATTTCTCTGTTAGTAAAGTTGTGTTTGGAGGGACTCTGATGCTGAGCACAGGACCAGGAGAGAAAACATCCAATTTCATTTCCCTGTTGCTACAATCCTGTGATTTTTGGGCAGGGCAGCTGTACCATACCATCCATCATACCATGTTGTCCTCCCTATCAGTAAAATAAGGATAAAACTTTGAGTTCTGGCTATTTGGATGGCAAGCTGGCTGGCAGAGCACACTCCCCTGACTGTATGTGCCAGCTGTGCTGAGCAGAACAGCCTCCTCTTATCTGTTGAGCAACTCCAGGGAACTGTCAGTGAATTAACATCTTGTTCCCCACAGCCTGAGAACAGCAGCCATGTCCCTCAGCAAACAACTCCAGAAGGGCTTGACAGTTAAATAATTGCCTCTGCTGCCTGGCTTTTAAGAAATGAAGTGGAACTCAAATGGGAGTTGTGCAAAGTTTGATAGCCCTTCCACTCAGCTGCCATCATTCACGGGGGGTGTTCCAGCTTCCAGCCTAATGGGGATTTGTGAGAAGGCATCAACTCAGAAAAAGTGTCAACAGCACCACAGGTCAGACAAGGACATTTGATTATGCACCTTTGAAAACACAGCCAGACTTCACATCTCAGCCCAGCATGCAGCAATCATTAGTCACCCTGCATAATCCTCTTGACCTATTTTTTTTGTATCTTTCACAGTGGTCACATTTGAAAATACTGTCTAGAGCTGGTTGTGCTCACACAAAGTTGTTAATTGGGACTGTCTAGCTAAGGGGTAACACAGAGGCAAAGTTCAACTCAATGTGCTCAGCTCCTGGGCTGCAGTGCTGAGTGTTCCCAGGGAGGTGATGGCCAGAACACCCAGGAGGCTTTTGTGTCACCAGTTTGCACAGGGACTTGATTCCTGTGGCTTCCAAAGGTTCTGCTCACCTGAGTGCTTTGGTTTATCTGGAATTAAGGATTTGATAGAAGGGTTTGAATGGGAGAACAGGCTGCTGTGGTGACCTTACACACGTGGTGAGATGTTGAAATGATCTGCACACTTGGTGCAGAGGTTTGTTGCTTCTGAGAAATCCATTCTGTGTACCATGTATCTGTTAAATTCCTGGAGGTGGTTGCTGCAGCTATGTAGATGAAGGAATTAGCATAAAACTATCTACAATACTTATTCCATTTTTGTGCTATCAAAGGGCTTCAGAGGCTGTAATGAATTCATGTCACAGTTTCTCTGGGAGCTGGAAAATTGTTATTCATCCTAAGTTGGAAGCAGTTGAGCTGCTCAGTGATAAAGCCCAGGCAGGTGGCAGAGTCAGACTGGTTTCCAGAAGAGCCAGGTGTCTGCTGAGGTCACAGAAGATCCATCACTGAGTGGGAACCTGTACCTGTGTCTCTGTTGGTGCCCTGTCTGCTGGCCCAGCCTTTATATCTGAGCAGAGATGAACGTTCAGCAGTTCTTCAGTGCATGGAGGTGGAATTGGATACTGCATGTCATGGGCTAGTAAGTTTCCAGAATGGATTTCCTTGTTCCTCTGTCAGCAGAGTCCACCCAAATGACAGGCAGAGTGCAAAGCAGGGCTGCCCTGGCCTCAGACAGGGAAAAGATCAAAGCTGTGGTGGTGATGGTGCTGAAGGCACATGCCTTTCTTGCTTACCTACACCAGCTGATGAAGCTACTAGCCTAGCAAGATTAGTAGGTGTCAAAGCTACTGGATAAAAACAGTCCAGGGGGGCACTGTGAGTTTCTGTACCCCTGTACAAACAGGAGTGTTCTGACTAACTAGGTCAGGCTGTGACCTGCTAGAAGGAACTAGTGCTGGAAATTTTGCTTCTCCCCATCCTACCAGCCCTCCTGCCTTCTGCAGGGGTTTCAGGGGCCAGAGGTGTGTGTGCTGTTACCTTCCAAACCCTGCAGGCATCTGTAAACGTTTGCAAAGCTGGATTTGGAGCTGATGGTCAGGGAGTGTGGTGCCTCCTCTGCCAAACACAAGTGGCCAGATCTTGCCTCTCTCCCCTATAAAGCTGTGTCCTTCTCAGGAGTGGTGCATTTGGTGTGTTGGTGGGATGGCACAGGTAGGATCTTACTTGGTCCTTGCTCTTAGTGAAGCTGGTTTCTCATCTGTTTTTGACCTGCTGTGACAGCACTGGGCTGTGTCAGACCCCCTGCCTGTTTCTAGCTGCACTGTGTCCCTGGGACCGAGTGCTGCTGTCTCTGCTCTTTTGCTGTTCATTGCTGGAGGGATTTAGGGCAGCAGTGCTTTACGCTGCCATCCTCATCTTGTGAGGAGCAAAGAAGAAATGCATATATTCCCTAGATGCAAGATAATCCTATCTTGACAGCATACTAATTAATCATCTCGTAATCAGGTAATTATTTCCCATGTAGCTGTCTAATCACCACTTAGTAGCCCAGACTTCAGCCTGATAATAATGCATATTTGCAAGGGAGGGTTTCAAGGAGAGGAGTACAGTGGGACGTGACTCCTGGTGTAGCTCCTTTGTCTTCCTTGAATTACTCCTGGGATTAATTTGGTCCAGCAATTCTTTATTCTACTGAATCACTCAGCATCCCTAATTATTGCCATATTGGCAACAAGGAAAGAGTATGACCAAATCCATTGCTCAGGGTAATGGATTTAGCTGCTATACTGCAGCTGTTAGTGTGCTCAGAAGTACATCCATATGTTGGCTCCCTATGAGCTCTTACTAACCTAGCAGATTATAAACTAATGAGCTTGAGCCATACTTCTGGGATCAATAGACAAGATGCTCTTAAAAGGTGAGGTTGTGTGTCAGAGTGTGCTGTATGTCTCCCTGGTAGAGGAGAGGTTTACTTGTAACCCAGGAAAGATTGCAAAGATAAAGGTGACAGTCCATAGTCAAAGCTTACTGAACATTCCTACCTGAAGAGTGTTTTCACCTCTACCTCCAGCCAGTTCATTTCTGGTTTAATTAGGTTTCCCAGTGTTTGCAGTGGGTGTGTGCCCTTCCCAGCAAAACATTTAGACTCATTCAGAAACTGTAACCACACTTGGAAGACAGGCAGGAGCCTCAACAATATTAAACTCTTATGTGTCATAAAAATAGGCTTTTGTATGGGTAGAGTTAAAGCAAAACATTCATGTGACTTTACCAGTGGAAAAATGATTTAATACATCAACACTATCCCCATATGTGAAAGAAATCACTGTAGGCTGATAGAAGACACCTTCCCACTTGCAGAGCTGCCTCTTGGGCTGGGAAGATGATTTGGGTGCATGTGTTTGGGGTTGTTAGCTGGGTCCCACAGTACCTGTGTCAGTTATGCAGCTGATCCTAGAGCCCAGCTCATGCCACACACCACGGTGGTGGCCGTGGACACTGAGGAGCTCCCATCTCCCAGAGTTTAAAGCCCTAGCAGAGAGGTGACTTTATGTCTTGGTGTCAGATTTACCCCAGAGGAATTGCAGTGATTTTCTCATGCTTTTGAGTGCTCAGTTGCACCCAGCTGCCTCTGTATGTATTTGCTGCATGATTACACCTTCAGCTTTGCATCTCTGTTCCGTGTCCAGATCATCAGACCTTTGGCCAGCCCGGCCTCAGCGTGGCCTTGCAAACACTCTGACCAACCTTGTGTTTGAGTTTCCTTGGCTTGTTTTCTTTCCATTATCTGTCTTCATGGTGATAAAGACTGTTGACCTCCGAAGGGCTCCGGCAGCTCTGCTGTGTGGAGGACACAGAAAGAGAAGTGATGAGCAAGCTCTGCTCTCAATAGCTGCCCTCACAGAGCTTCTCCCCAGAGAAGCTGAGAGGAGGCAAACGGAGACCACATAAATAGTAGGGGCTCTCCAAGAACATGTGCTGAAATAAAAGCAGCTAAACATAGACTCTAAGGCTAAATGTGAATCATCTGGAGAGTTTCTGCAAGAAAATCCTGAAAGGAGGAGGCCATGTTTTCAGAAGCAATGGTGCAAGCTGGAAGCAAAGAAAACCTTCCTGTGGCAAACTGCCACCTCTACCATGTGCTGTTAGGGAGACTCGTGTCCCTCCTGGATCTGCCTTCTCCACTTGTGCTGGGGCTCAATCTCATTCTTACTGGTGCAGTTTCTGTTTAACTCTCTCAGGATGGGATTTTTTTTCCAGATTTTGATCATAATTGAAGAACTGGAGCTCCAGTGAGTGGATTCAGGCTTTGTGAGAACAGCCAGTTTATGTTATTTCTCTCTCCCTCTGTGAAAGGCAGTTACCAGGTCCCAGAAATACAGCAGGTAGTAAAACTTTATTTGCATTGTGGTTTTCCTTTGCATCCCCTCTCCCAGCCCCTCCTGTCTTCCCCCTGCCATTCATCCTTCCCTCCTTGCCAGCTCTGATCTGCCACTGTGGGCTCCCAGAGCTGTTTCCAATGCGTGTTTAATCCGAAATTGAAAAGTCTTTGTAAGCTGAGGCCTCAGTGCCATGTGGTGAATATCTTCGACGTGGAAAGGGACAGAGGTCGCTTCTTGGTTACCAGCAGTTAACACAGCCCATTGTGGTTTATTTATTTGCAATTTATAGGTGTCTTTGTATCTCGGACTGGGAAGAAGCACGATCTGGAAATAAGATCGCTTATAAATAGCTGTAGTTTTGCTGTAGCACCAGGAGAAACTTCAGCTATAGTGCAGCTATAGTGTGTTCTGACAGGCATTGAGGGGGCAGATTGAAGCCTTTCTGCTGTACAATGCTGGGCTACAAAAGCAGCATTAGGGCAGCAGCCCCTGCTAGGCGGGACTAGCCGAGCGCAGATGCAGCCCCCGCGGGGAGGCCCGGCCTCGGCTCCCCGGGGCTGGCTCCGCAGAACGGGACAGGCCAGGCTCGGCTGCCCCGGGAGCACCGGGAGGAGACCCACAGCCTCTCTGCTGTACCAGGAGTAGGTACTGACCCGGGCCCACTGCCTTTGCCGAGCCAGGAGCAGATGCCACAGCCTCTGCAGAGCCAGGTGCAGATCCTGACCTGGTCCCACAGCCTCTGTCGAGCCAGGAGCAGGTCCCACAGCCTCTCTGCCGAGCCAGGAGCAGGTACTGACCCACCGCAGGGCTGCAGGAGGAGCCTGGGCCTTCAGACACCTCCTGCCCCTCACCTTTGCTCTCCAGCCTGCTGTGTTTTTTCTTTCCAGCTCTCTTTCTTGAGACTGCATTTCTAGCTGAGACACTGGCTAGTGCCAAATCCAACAGTAAGGCTCTGTCTTAGTTGAGATTTCCATATAATGTTGATTTTCATGACATTTTGTCTCAGGAGAAAGGAAGTTGTCTCAGAGCATCTCCTTTTGCCATCTTTCAGAATGGAGAGTTTCAGTTTCGTTTTGACTCAATTTTTAACAAGTCTGTTTGATGACGTAAACATTTAAGAAACATTTTAAGAAACTGATTGACCCCAGTTTGTCAGGGTTTTTTTCTTTCAGTGAGAACTTTCACATTTGCTTTTAATGCTTTTTGAGAGTATCAGAATTTCTCTTTCAGAATCCCTGTTTGCAGCCCGAGGCTGGTGAAAGTCAGGGCAGCCATCCAGTCAAGCCATCTAGGAATGTAACAGCAACTGTATTTCCTCAGAAATGGTTCCTTTCCATTCAGAAGAAGAATGGCTAATGCTTGGTGCTTTTCTACCAGCTGTTAACAATGCATTTAGATTTTCCTGACGTGTTTAGAAGAATTCGACAAGAGCCCCAAGACATCTTCTAACAAAGAAATTTATCACTTGGCGTTTTTACAGCGACCTGAGGCTTTTCTGGGTTACTCATGTCAAAACTAAGTAGTGGGTGTAACTTCCATTACCCACCAGAGAGGAAACAGAAGGAAGCAGTCTGATAAAATCATGGTGTTTTATTAGGCAAATTTTCCCATGTAAGGCATAAAGATTTCTGCCTGCTGGATTTGTTCAAATGAATTTTTATTTCAAAAGCTTAAAGAGTGAACAGTTAGAGAGTGGATCTATCTTCTCAGCTTTAGACCTTCTGAAAGCTTCATGGAAATGGTAACTGGGAGAGAGACATTTGTAACCCAGCTCGGGTTGTTTAATGGTAATGTTTGCCACTCTTTGCTGTGGAGGGTGGAGCCCTTCCCTAGGCATGTATAGTATAGTATAGACTTACTATATTCCTACATTTTATGGAGAGGGTGCTACTTCAGACTCAGCTATGCATGGATTTGACCTAGAAGCTGAGCCCTGGCTGCTGAGAGTGTTGTGTCTTCAGCATCTGTGTGAAGAACATGAATGGTTTCAGGTGCCTGGCTCCCTGGGGTGTCCAGAACTGGCGTTATTAGCAGGTGATCAGCCTTTTTTCTGCAAACTCTTCACACTTAATCTCTTTTGGGCTGAATAATGAAGCTGGTTGAAGGCTGCAAACCCCAGGGCTCGATGCAAATGCTGTGCCAAGAGCAGGCAGAAGAGCAATTTATTCTTTTCCTTCCAGAATGTGTCTCTGGGAGTATAAAGTGTAAAAACTCTTATGCAAAACCAGAGTTCTCTTTCCTTGGCACTTCCTTGACCTTATTGTCTTCTTCTCACCCTCCTCTAACACACTTGAACTGAGGCCCTGCTGGGAAGGTGTATTTAACTGGTTTACTTTAGCCACTCTACACTTGGTCTTGTACAAGGAGTTCATTTTAAGTTACTTACATGTAAAGGTAACTGTAAGAGGAAAGAAGAGGATTAAAGTGTATCTCCCTGAACTCTAATCTTCTAAATGTCTGACCCTTCCTGCTTTGAGCAACACTCATCAGCAAAATTAAGGGTTCATAAATGTACATTGTTGCAGAATCTGAGTGCTACTTCATCTAGTTTATGATCAGTAGGAAAGGGAAGGAAATGTTGTGTCCATACCATTAGAGATTGGAAAACATTGCCTATCCTAGCTCAAGACAAGAAGTCATTTTCCAAACTGTTTGAAAAAGAAAAAAAAACAAAACAAAAAAACCTGCCAGATCAGTCATACTGATAATTTGTGAGTGCTTTGGTCTGCCTTCCATAATGGAAGCATTTTAATGGAAATCAGCTTACCTGTAGAAGCAAAGATTAATGTTGAGAGAGGAAGCTGGAGTGCAGGATCAGCTGTGAGACAGGAGCAGTGGGCAGTGGGATTCTTAGATGCCTCTTCATCTCTGCTGGTTTTGCAGGGAGCTTCATGAACTTTTCCCATCTTAACATCACTAACATGGAATAGGCACTAGTGCAATCAACAGGTTGTGAAAGGGAGCCTAAAATGACACCTATTGTACTGGTTTGAGAGGGAGCAGAGAGATGGTGATTTCTCAGATGGGCAGTTTGGCTTCTACTGCACTTCAGATTTCTGTATTCCTTTATCTGGTTCTTTCTTGCTTTGTACATCTTGTATTTTGGGCTCTGAGATCTTTGGGATAGACCTTGTGAGTTTGTACTGGCATCTGGCACGAGACTTGACTCTATTTATGAATTCCCTGCTTTACCAGATGCCAAGAATATTGCAACTGCACATCAGGAAATGCTGGCAGAGCAGATTCTTACAGTTGTTCAGAAGTAACTGATTCCACTGCAGACTTCAGCACCAAAGCTGAAGGCAGAGTGCAGTCCTGCCATTGTTTCTGTCATCTCTGAGCAGCTCAAAGCAGACAAAACTGATCTGCTTCAAAAGTAAGACTAATGCAGAGAGCTTGTTACAATACCAGATAGCAAATGTGTTGTTAAGAATAAAGTGGTGAAAGCACCGTGTGGCAGTTCAGCTTCACCTGAACTGAAGGAAATGCTGTGGCCGTGCTGGCAGCTCCTGCTGAAAGGAGGATTTGATTAGGAATGCCTTAGCCAGGGCCAGATCTGGAGGCTTTGGAGTCTGCCCCGGGTGTCTTGGCAACGATACACAGTCGAGAGCCCTCTCAGCACAGACACAGTGTGTCCTGGGACTGGCTTCACATCCCACACGTGCGAGGGCAAGAGAGGAAACTTTGCTGCTACTCAGCCGGGCTTAGAGACCCTGCAGGTCCCTACAGAGACTTCCACGGCCATTCTCAGTAAGTAGAACTTCAATTTAAGGAATTACAGATTTCCTTCCCCCAGAAGTCATCTTCTGTTAAGTGTGCTGTAGCTCAGGGATGTAAATCAGCCTAAAAGCCACAGTTAAAATGTACTGAAGTCTGCTTTCAATTAGTGTGAAACTGCTGTAACTAGCCATTAATGGAATGGTATGAGATTGGAGGAGATGAGTTTTAGAAAACCTTAGAGATTGGGAAAGAAGAGCCTGGCCCTTCCCCCTGCATCAGCTTTTTGTCAGGAGAGAGCTAAAGGCATTGTGTGTGCAGTGCCACCTCCAGCAAGGCTGGCTGCGGGAGAGGGGCTGGGACAGCCTCCCTGGGGTCCCTGAACAGCCTCCCTGGGGTCCCTGAACAGCCTCCCTGGGATCCCTAAACAGCCTCCCTGGGATCCCTGGAACAGCCTCCCTGGGATCCCTGAACAGCCTCCCCGGGGTCCCTGGAACAGCCTCCCCGGGGTCCTGCTGTGGGCTCTGCAGATCTCCTGCACTGATCCTAGGGAGGGTGACCTGGCAGTGGGTGGGCAGTGAGCCCTCCCTGCTCCTCTCACCCCGAAGACAGGTGGTTTGATAAGCAAGTGTCATTCTGAAGATGGAACTTGGACTGGGCCAGACTGGTTTTTCTAAGGTGCCTGTTTTCTTACAGAACTGGAATGTGAGCTCTGATTCCCCCCTGAGCTTTTGCTCTGTCTGAGGTGTTTGTGTTTGCTTGTGATGGAGCAAAACGTGCTGGTGGAAATACAGCCCTTGCAGAGGTAGCACAAGCCAGAGGAGAGGCTGTGGTAGTTTGTGTGTGTGAATCCATCTCCTCTGTCACAGCCTTACATGTGGCCCCAGGGGACAGCGAGTGTCCCCGTGTGGCTGTGGCTATTTGGGGGCTCAGCACACGCAGCCTTCTCTGCTGGCTTGTGTCACACTGTGGGCGTGGGTGGGCAGGACTGGCTGCTTCAGTGCTCACGGCAGCCTCTTCCCGTGCCTTTTGATGGCAGCAGCAGTCACTGCAGGTGTGTTTCAGGGCAGAGATGTGCAGAGGCAGGGGTGCAGTGTGGGAAAGGCCTGTCAGGGTAGAGCCTGGGGACTTGCAGGCACAGCGGGGCCCAGCCGGGCTGCCTGCCAGGGGCTAGAGGTGGCCCAACAAGGAAAGGCCAGGGCTGGGTCACGGCTCCCTCCTCTGCTGTTCTTTTCACAACTCAGTTGCCTAAACCTCCCTCCTCTTGCAGGCAGCTGGCAGCAGTGCAGAGAGCCTGAGAGGCTGCTGTGTGGGCCATGACTGACATCTGTCATTCAGCGAGGGGCTGGCACTGCCCTGTGCCACCCAGCCTGCTGCAGCAGCTCCTGTTGTGAGGATGGAGGGGATTAGTCACAGAGCACAGGGGGTGAAGAATCAGATCTGCTCCTTGGGGAATAGCCAGCAGTGGGAGGAAGCTGGGACAGTTTATCGATGCTGTTTGATCCTGCAGTTGGACAAATGCTTTTCCAGGGAGCACTGTGAGTTTACAGACAGTTCAAAGGCTTCACACATCTGATGGTCAGGCCAGATCCTTGTGGCTGTGGTTCCTTGGGTGAATGAATGCAGCTCAAGCAAGGGCTGTCATACTTGAATGGTGGCCAGATGAGACTGCTGCAGCTCATCAGCTCTGCTGTCCAGAGCTGCTCCCAGCAGGGTGTCTGGGGGCAGCCAGCTGTGGCTCACTGACCCCTCTGGCTGCAAAGTGACAAGGATTTGGCTGGCCTGACTTTTCTCCACTTCCAGTATGATCTGGGAGATACCAGACCAGAATTCTACTGTTGAAATCAGCAGAGCTCACTGAAGCCAGTGCTGGGATGGTACCAAGAGTCTGGCCTGTGACTGGGAATGACTATTAACAACCATGGCAGGTCAGAGGTGTGTCCCTTTGTTCCCTTGGCAGAGGGTGGTTCAGGTGGCACATGGGCAACTCCTTGTGTGTAGTTTGTTATTGATTACATGGCTTGGGCTTTCCAGGACCTCCTGCCTTGGAGAAGACACTGTGTCTGTGCACTCCATGGTACTATCCGTGTGAATATTCCTGATTATTCCCTTGCATCATCTTGTGCTGATCACAAGAGTATTGTTTGGTTTTGAGTTGCTGGGCCTGTTTCCAGAGAACTGCTGTGTGCCACCCAAGTCACCTCTGCACTTGGGTGCAGATCCTCACTTAGAGGATCATCCTGTGCTCATCCTCACTCAGAGGTGCCAGTTGTCTCTGAACTGTGCTGCTCATGACTGATGGGGAATAATTCTGGGAAAGATGCAGAATAGATCTCATCCTTATCCTGTCTTGGCCCAATTCACTGTAATACTTGTTTCCTACAAGACTACTTAGGGATTCCTAAGTGATTTTTTCCTCTTAGGGAAAAATGTGATATTTTAGTACCAAAAACCAGCACGGACATTGCTTGTTCATTCCAGATCTCCACAAAATTTGATGTTTCTTGTGCATTTCCCTCATTCATCTCTGCTCACAAGGAGACTGCCCATGAACATGGAACAAGTCCCCTTTAATCATCCCTTTTCATGTGTGTGTGTTAAAGCATCAGCTTTGCTCAGCTCCAGCTTGGGCTGGTCTGCTGAGTGCTCAGGCATCTCAGCCTCTCCCTCCTTTATCTTCTCCCTCCTTAGTTCCTATTCCTTCCTCTATTCTTCAGTAACAGTGCCTCCTAATTAGGTCATGGATTGTTTCAAGCTCAAAACCTTTCAGGAGGTTTTGCAGTACCTGCAGGTTTTGTTCCTCAAAGCCACTTGTTCTGCTTGCCCAGCTTTCCTGCTTTGTGCCTCTCTTGACTGCTCCTAACTCCAAAATGTTTCTCACATAGCTGAAGCAGTAACAGACACGTTAGCTCCAGAACAAGCTGCTACTCACGCCTCAGGGAACTCCCAAAGAAACATTTCACTCTGAGATAAATCTGCTTTTCTGCATTCCCTACTGTTTTATTAATAGGGATATTTTCATGAGGAGAAGATTCTCCCAGGAAGCCTTCTGCAGCTTCAGCTGCTGCCCCTCCCTGGAGCCCCAGCACTGCCTCTTGCTTGCACAAGCTGTTGGGAACCACACCTGGGTAACAACACACACTGCTGCTTTCAGGGCAGAACCAGCCAAATGGGGGTCAGTAGCATTTTATCCAGGCTCAAAGGTCTCATTTAGCTGCCATGAGGTATTACTTTTCCCTGCAGACAAGTTCAGTTAAGCCATAAGGAGTGAATCCAAAGGACTTGTTGGTCAGTATAGGCAGGAATGGCAGAAATGGGTTGGGTTTTTTTGGTCTGTAAGTAACATCTCCAATTCAATCTGCAGCCAGAACTCTGTGACTGGAGGGCTGGGACTAGATGCAGACTTTGCAGTTGGTATTTGTAGGAGATTCCTGCCTGCTTCCCTCCAAACAAAATACAAATCATCTCCTGATCTCTGATCCTAGCTTTGAAACACTCAGCTTAATACATCATCCCAAATTATGGTTGTGAATTATGGTACCTCTGAATATTTATAGCTGAATAAATACCCAGACCTTTTAAAAAATCAGATGAAATGAGGGCTGGTAATTCAGAATGATTAAAAATATTTCAACTTTTCTTCAGAGTTAATTGAGAGCAAAGACTGTTGCCCCCATTCACCACACTGATTTCAATTAGGCTGATGGCAGAACTGGTCACAGTGGCTGAATCTGGCCTGTGACAAATTGTTAAGAGAAGTCTTTCCTGTTTCAATCACTGAACCTTATTAAATCAATTTCTTACAATGTTTTAGCCTTTAATTCATGTCCAACTAAAGCTGCTTTTTCATAGCAATCAATGGCAACAGAGTTTGCATGCTGAAAATAACAGGAGTGGCTTTGCCTGGTCAAGTGCTGCATAAGAGGCTGCCCAGAAATGTTCATCTTGGGCTCTGCTGTACAAAAGAGGGGCAGGAGAGGCTTCCACCTTCTTCACCAAGCAAGGTACTGAGGGCATCCAGGTGAGATGGTGGCATCTTAAGTTCTTAGCCTTAGTAAATATTTCACCTGGGGTGGTTTGGAGCACTCTTCAAGTTAAAGGTCACATATGGCTATGAAGGGACCAACCTGCTGGCTTTTTCCTGGGACATTTTTCTACACTGCTTGCTAAATGGGGCTTGGCAGAAGAATGGATTGATGCTGGGAGATGAGAAATGAATGAGGAAGACAGGAAAGCTACACGCAGACAAGATAAGAATCAGGGGGCAGTTTTTCAGTGCAGTTAGAATGTCCCAGATCTGAGCACCACTCCTGTCTCAAGAAATCTTGCAAGGCAGGTTATTCAGCAAAGCTGACTAGTAAATGTCTCTCTTGTGGTGCCTTTTTTCTCACATTTGTATCTCAGGTTTGTTGTGATTTTTTGAGAGATTCACTTCTCATTCCTTAATCACCTCAAACACAAACTCAGTGGAAATTCTGGCAAGTCAAGCGTTTTGAGCTCAGCTGCTCCTGCTGGCTGGGGTTGAAGTGGGTCAGTCTGCAGGAGCTCACTAAGGTGTCCTTTCCAAGTAGGATGTATTGTCAGGTTTATGGAGATATAACAACCACCCTGATTTTTATTTCTTTTTTTTTTTTTTTTTTCCCTTTTATTGCTTCATCTCCCTGGTGCCAGCACCACACCAGAAATCAGGGATCCAGGCTGATGTCCTGGAGGAAAAGGCAGAGTGCCAGGGCAGCAGATCTCAGGCCTTTGTGGAAGTGTCACATTACCAGCTGATTAAACAGCTCTGACAGATCCTGAGGCATAGAGCACTGAGCCTGAAGTTGTAACCCAATAACTGTTTTGAGAGGA
>VYZU01009758.1:2114-20495 GCA_013401355.1 Ceyx cyanopectus
AATAATAATATATAAAATGTAGGTAACATACTAAAGGTTATCATACCCAGCCTGACTCCCAACCAGGTTCCTATGTTACAATGGCTTAAAGCAGAATGCAGCTGAATAATATTTCAGAAGTAAATTTTTAAAGTTGTACCCAGAGATTGATAGGCCTATTTAGAGCATATATTTTTTTTGCAATTCCATTACAGAAGTCTAGAACTGCAAGGAGTACTGTATTATATGTACCACTAGAATTAATTAGAGTTACTAGATTTTACTGAAAATATTCAGTATTACTAGCTGGGTTTTTTTACTTTGTTTTATTGTTTCTCCTTGTACAGCATGAATCCAAATGAAAATTCAACACATTTCAGCACAGGTTAACATAAACTACATGGTAAAAAATAGCACTTCAAGAAATGTTAATGAACTGACAAATGTTCTTACAGTAATCTGCCAAGGAAAGTATATTTGCTTAAGCCATAAAATTCAATAAGTTTATTTTCCAAGAAACAACTGATGAAAATAAAAGCCAGAAAATTAGATAAGAAAACTCTTATTTTTGTCTCTTAACAAATATTTTTCTATTATTTTGCCACACATTTTGCATTTCATCAGCTATTATTATTTTTTTTTCCCCTAGACCGACTGTGTTGCAATGATTAAAAGATCTGTAGATGAAGCAGAATACTGGGAAAACAGTGACTGCCAACATAAAAAAAGCTATATTTGTCAGATGGACAGTAGTAAGTTTTACTTCACACTGTCTTTGTTGGAAGACATTAACTCAACAATATGACTGCAAGAGTTGTAGCTGCCCAGCTGTGCCTGTAGCAGCCAGGGTGAGGGAAGCAGGGATGCTTTCCCACATGAGGACTTCCAGGCACAAAACCTGCTCCAGGATAAGGACTGTTAAGAAATTTTGCCTTTACAGTCTCTCTCCTACCAACATGCTCACAGGGGCTGACTTTCCCTACCCTGCAGATAACTATACTTAAAATAGTTGCCTGAACATGGGAGTAGGTACTTTAAAGGCAGGATTCACCTGGCTCATCCTGAGACAAATGCCAAAAACTGGTTAGAAGAGCTGTGCCTTCAAAATGCCTTTTTTTCTGCACTGACAGAAAAGTTTAGCTCTCTGTGCTCTACCCAGCCAGCACAGATATAGGTATCTGAATTGGGTTATTTTGCAAATGCATATATAAATTATAAAGGCAAAGCTGTGACCTCCTCCATAGGTATCTTAGCTAGCAAGATCATATATTAAAAGCTACTCACACCCAAATCTAACCCAAATATCCCTCACACAGGCTCTACTGGGGAGGGTTAACTATCACAGAATCACAGAATCACAGAAATTAGGGGCTGGAAGGGACCTAGAAGATCATCTAGTCCAACCCCCCTGCCTGAGCAGGATCACTTAGACCAAGTCTCTCAGGAACAGATCCAGGCGGGTCTTAAGTGTCTCCAGAGATGGAGACTCCACAACCCCCCTGGGCAGCCTGTTCCAGAGCTCTGGCACCCTCACTGAGAAAAAGTTCTTCCTTGTGTTAAGCCTAAACCTCTTGTTAAAATGGTTATTTTGCCCTTCTGTCTCTCACAGTGATTTTATGTCACAAGACCAGCAGTAATCAGAAAGGCAAAAGTTTTCTTTGCATATCCTCATGGCAGGAGACATCCAGAGCAGAGCTACGCTGCAGAGCCCACAGGAATAGAAACAGGGAACTGCTGAGAAGCAAATAAAAATAAAGGAAGAAGCCACAGCTGGGCCAGATGTTTCATGGCTCCCTCCCATGCAATTGCAGAAAGCTGCCTGAGGCCATCACTAGTAAAAACATTTGCCAGGGTGTTCTCAACACTAACTGAACAGAAAGGAAGTTTTTGTCCTTTTTCTGTCCCCATCCACTAGCTCTAGGTTTTTGCCTTCTACTTCCACATAGATTATTTAAGGTACAACTACAATTTCTTTTTCTATTTCATCCTGCATGGGAAAGAAGCAGCAGCAAAGTCAAAAACTCTTCTTTGAATGAAATTTCATTCACCCCTATTTTGAGACTGAAATGGTGTGGAGATCCTGCACTTCACTTGTGCGGAGATCCTGCACTTCACTTGTGCCTGGGAGAAATTTCACCTACCCTGTGGGAGAGCACCTAGAGAGCTCTATTCAGACAAATAGTAATTTTTCATTGTTTTTTTTTTCCCTTTCCTCTCAAATTTGTACCTCTTTTCTCCAGAGCCCGAACTGTTTCATACCACAACTGCTCCAAATGCTGATTTCATCTATTATGCTAACAGCAGCTATTTAATAATTCCTTCTAAAATGAATTGGGAAGAAGCAAGAAAAGCCTGCAAGGAGAAATCTTCAGAGCTTGCCAGCATTTTTGATTCCTACAGTAATATATTCCTGCTGCTGCAGGCAGCACTATATGGTGAGCCCTTATGGATTGGGCTCAACAGCAATGTGGTAAGATTAATTAACTGATAGGTGGTGTGATAAAATGCTAGGATTGGATTATTATCAGGAGGGAGAATTGTAGCATGGACAAGAAAACATTAAAGTGAGCAACAGTCTTACTAGCTCTGTAACTGAGTGTCAGAATGGCTTCTCTAGTGGATATGTAGAGAACTGCCATGTTTCTATTGCATTGTTCTTTGAGCTGATTCAACTACCTTCATAACGAAAAACAGCTCTTTCATCACAATCTCCTTAAGTAGTGATTGTTTTTACTAATTTTAATTCCACCCTCATATATATAACATAGAAAAACATATCTGGAATTCAGTATCCTAGGAAGAATTTTGAATAAATCCTCTGTAAAAATATAATTTCTGACTGTATGATGCAGCAGCACTCTAATAAAGTCTCTTAGAAGGCAGCATAATTTGAAACAATGAACTGGTTGCTGAACAATACATATTTCTGTGATCCTAACAGTGCTTCTCTCACTACCAGACAACATGTTTGGTTGTAAAATATATAAGTGATTGGTAGTCACCAACCTTGCCATGAATCCTCCCTCTACCACAAATCCACAGGTCATCTCCATTAAGAAAAAAATAAAATAATAGTGTTTAAGTCCACTTGATATCAAAGTTGTGGTTTTTTCCTTTTTTACAGTCATAGAAACATGGTTTAGAGAAGCAGTTAAAATTGCATTATGGACAAATTTGAATCACCAGACGTTCTCTTGGCTCTTACATATGAGCTAGCCCTGCTGTTGCAGAAGGAAACTGTGCTTCCTCATGCTCCCCACATAGCACTGGTGGTGACGAGCTCAGGAGGGGCTTGAGTACCTGACTCTTGGCACTCTAGATGCTAGAGCAGGATCACATTTTACCTCTCCATTCTTAATGTCAGGAATATACCATCTGGGGCTGTTCCCTTTTCCTTGTAATTATTCAGATTCTTCCTGGGAAAAACTGGCGAGGGAAGGAAGACTCAAGGACTCAAAACTTCCTGCTCCTCTGTATTTCTGTTTTGTTTTTAATAAGCTAAAAACTTGCTTCTCAAAAATTGTACTTGAACTTACAGTCCTTGTTTGACAGCCTCCCTCTGAGACTTCTTTCCACCTGAGCTTTCCACAAACTTCATGTTCTCGTGGTTATGTCACATTTCATGGTGACCTGACTCCTCTGTGATTCCATCCCATGATGTTGCCCAACAAGTGACTGAGCACCAGCCATACCCAGGAAGCACCATTCAAAGCACCTTCATGGATGCTGCAGCATGGAAGCCATAGCACTGTGTCTTGCTTTTACATTGCTGAGTCCTGATTCAATTAATACTTTTAACACAGTACTAGCACAGATATGCCAGCTGAGCTCTATATATCACAGAGAAGATGTTTATTTCTATAGATCCACCTAACCTGAAACAGTGGATGAGAGTGTAGAATAATTATTTTAAATGTCTGTTTCAATTTTAGACTCATGGCTATTACAGATGGACTGATAAACGGAAAATCAACTTTTCTCAGTGGTCCTATGGAGAGCCAAAACAGAAAAGAGCCTGTGTCTATCTAGACCTCCATGGACGCTGGAAAACAGCATCTTGTGATGAAAAACATTTTCCTGTCTGCAAAAAATCTGAGGGTAAGCTATGATGATGTCATTTGAGTTTATGGCAGAAACTTTACTGGATCTGTTTTCATTGAAATACAAATTTCTAAGTACATATTAAGGAATGATAAGCCTGAGTATGTGATGTTAATACCTTTATTTTGCATGAATAATGTTTTATTTTGATAGATTGGTCATTCACCAGCCAGGATACTGCCATTTCACTGGACTGGGGTGATAACTGCATTAGGAGTTATCCTAGGTCACAAGTAGACAGAACTTGGAGACTGTGGGAATACTAAACATTTCACTTTGAGCCTGGCACATGGAATGTTTTGCTGACAGGAATGTTACGGGAAGGATTGTTATAAAAAAAAGTCCACTGAGTAGAAAATAAATTTTGATTTTCATTACAGCTTCACTGTCACTAGATTCTAGTGGGGAAAGGAGGAAGGATTTGATCTGGTTATCCATGCAGCAGTCTGGTGGCTGCTATCAGGAAAAGAAAGAGCCTGTTACCAGCCCAAACAAAAGTTCTTTCTTCATAGTGATTCTATAGGTGTCACTAAGGAATACCACAATTTAAGTCAAACCTTAGGATGGGACAGAACATTTTTGCTTTCTCGTTTGCATTACATCAATCACTGTTAGCTCTAGTGACATTGACTTAATGGAAAATGTGAGTTTCTTTTAATCTAGTTTGGGGTAGGTTTTCTTAAATTTCTTTTCTAGGCCATGCTCTGAACTTGAACTCTATTAATTTGCAACTTTTATTTTAAAACAGCATGCACTAACCGATAGTGTTACTGTTTCTTCTCATAATATCATTTATTTCAGGAAATGAGGGGCTATTACACAAGTATTAAATGAGCTTTAGATTTTATGCATTCTCACAATTATAGATGCTCAGAATTTTTTGGTAAGGATTATTATGTTGAAGAAACAATTAAATGGGATTTTTCCACAGTAAACTATTATTTAGATTATATTTTTTAGATCATTATATTTATATAATTAAATAATAATTTATATTTTNATTTGAACCTTTGGAGGGTTTGGCCTTTTTCTGCTTTTTACCATGTCTTTTATTTATACAAATGTGTTGGCTATAATAAGATAAACTAGAACTTAAAACTCCTGAATACTCAAATATTCTTGAGGCAGTCCAAGTTTGATTTAGTTGGTAACACAGAAGAGCGGAGGCTCACACAGAAATGTTCAGCTGTGACTGAGCAGTTCTCCTCATTGTCACTCTTGACATAGTCACTGATAATTCTGGCCCTGTGTGCCAAAGAATATTTTAAATATTTTAAGAAAGGTTTAATGTTTTGTAACTTGATTTCACCTCTGCAGATGAGCAATCTCTACTGATAGAAAGCATCCATAATATCTCATTTCTTCTAGATGTACTTCCTTCTGACACCCCACAGGATACTGGAAAATGTCCTGAATCTGATCACATAGCTTGGATTCCCTTCCGAAGCCACTGCTACAGCTTCAATGCTAATGAAATGAGTTGGCTTCAGTCTGTGACTCAGTGTGTTCAATCAGGTAATTATGATTTCACTCAAAGATAGGATTTCATTCTTGACAAAAAAAAATAATTCACTTAAAAAAATTTGAAAAATAATACTGCAAAGTCTACACATAATAAAAAAAAAGAAAGTCTCATTTATTTTTCATCATTGATGCTGTTTGCTTTTCAGTTATGTTGAATTTAAGATCACCAATTTTCCTGGTTTTTTTTTCCAGCTGTGCTTTTTTGTTATATTTCTTCATTCAGAAAATCACTTTAGTAAGATTTAAAAATAGGTTATTTCTGAACTTACCTCTTCATTTCCACATATCTCCCTAACATGGGATGCATGATCCAAACTGGGCTGTGTGCTCTCCCTGCAAGCCCTTTCTCTACCAGCAGATCTCATGGCAGCCTGCAGAGCCAGGGGAGGTCAAGTTCTTCCCTTTCCCACCCTGGAGGTATCTGATCCTAGCCAAGACCATGAGCTGCTCCTTGGCCCTCTTCCACCTATGCTGCTGAATCATCAGCTACCTCATCCGTGCTTCAAGGGCCTGAGAAAGAGAAAGGGAAGCACTATACTGCCCAAAACAAATGGGCCCTTTTGTTTCTGAACCTTTTGCTCCGTGACCATAGACAGAAAAATTAATTAAGTTCAAAAGAAGGGTTTTCCTGATGTGCAATATTACATACTACATAATATTGTGTCAAACCATGAAGAATAAACCCATAATCATTTGTGATACCTATGAAAAGTATTATCCAATCAATTGAAAATAAATTGCACTTTGCCTGGTGTTTAAAATAATCATCTTCACTGTGCTTTTAGGTCCCCCACAGTCTGTGCTGTTCCTCTAGAGCTGAACATTGCTTTCTGGTCTCTATTTAAATGTGGTCTAATTTGAACCAGCAGGAGAGGTTTCATTATTAATATTATCCTGTGTCAAAGATTGTAATTACTACTGACTTCTCTGTCAGGGAATCTCTCTAATCATCTTTTTATACAGGTGGTATGTTGACTTCTGTGGAAGACATGGCTGAATCAAATTTTTTAGTAGAGTATGCAGACTTACACACAAGCAAAACAAGTGGCTTTTGGATAGGAATATACAGAAACGTAAATGGCAAGTATCTTAGTCTTAATCATAGTTTTCATTAAATGAACAAAAATATAAATATGATACTTTGTTATTTTAAGAAACTGATTGAAGTACAATAAAAGCTTGTTTAAATCAAAGAGATAGATTTATAGCATATAAGCTAAAAATTCTTGGATGTTAATGGTTTTATCCAATAGGTGTGAAAGGCTGTAGAAAACAAATTTATTTGGCTTCAGTTATGGTCTTGGATATTGCATGGGTCCACCAAGGGACTGCCTTGATTCAAATATCTTGTTGGTATCTGGTTCAGTAGTAGAGATGTGGAGGGGTGATAGGAGGATCTTTTGAGAGGCACAACACAGAAGACAGTGGTCTTTAATAAAGTGAGATACTATATGTAATTTTGTCTCATTTCTAAATATGAAACACCCAGGAATTGCTGTATTTGTTGATAATTTTGCACAGCAGCTTATGATTGCACTATCACCTAGGTGGGAAAGATGTCCCAGCTGGTTCCCATCCTCTCACAGCAAGGGAGCACCCATGTGGGAGTTGTGGGTGCCTGGTCAGAGCTTCTCTGTGTCTCTGTATGGAGACAACTAGGCTGCTGGCTACCAGAGAAAGAGTGCATTCAAAAACATGCACCTGGGAGGAAACAACAGTGTGAATCCACAATCAATCAGAAAGCTCTTTTTTCGGTTGTTTTTTAGATTAATTTTAACTCATTTGTATGGCAAAATTTTTGTTTCAGAGTTTGTGCAAAAAGTAATGTTTTAAATTTTAACCAAGCATATATTTAAGCATTACAGTAACAGTTGCTTGATTTTTAATGTGTTGCTGAAATTTTAATTTATAAACAAAACAAAACAAAAGCCAAAAACAAAATGCGTAGTTTTATCTTTTTTCAGTTTGAAACTTTAGTACCCTGGACAAAAATATGGGGACAAGTAAATTAAAACTAAGTTATGGCTGGCAAATCTGCAAATAATAATTTGGAAAAGCAATTATATTGTTATTAAGAAGGGAATTGAAACAAAAATGCATTAGAAAACCACAGACTGAATTTTTTAAGAAAGTGGTGTTGATTTATTAAAGTAGTAACATTAAAATTCAGTAATATTAGTCAAGTTCTTTGTCAAACTATGAGTATTGCCATTAACATTTGCAACACCAGGGCAGTTTCTCTGGCAAGACAACAGTACCTTAGACTTTGTCAACTGGGCAGAAGGGCAACCCTCAGAGGACCAGCTGGATCACTGTGTGGAGTTGTCTGCATTCTCTGGCTACTGGAGTGTCCTGCCTTGCTCTTCCCGGAAGGGTTTTATTTGTAAGAAACCAAAGAGTAAGTGACTTCTTGAATATTTGCTCTTGATGTTTATGCTTTTATGCCAGTAGTAATAGCACAATATGGTCATTACAAAAGACCAATCTGAAACACTGTATTTTCAGGCTTCTTTACCACCTCTTTCAGCTTTCAAACAAAAAATATATAAAGTTAACCTTTTTTTAATCTGTCCTGTTCATATTTTATTGCTTCATAAATTCAGATTTTCTTTCAATCTGTGATGAATATTCAATTAATAACTAAAGAACATAATTTTTTTTAAAAAAAAGAAAATAAAATTCAACTCCTTTGCCGTTTTTCTCCCCTTCAACATATTTTCCTCCTAACATGATAATTCACTTGCTATGGAACAAGGTTTGCATCAATAATTTCCTTTTCTTCCTGTTGCTGTACCATGATACATGCTGTTCTAGTATGCGATGAAGCAATTTCATTTAAATAAGAACGGAAACACGATCCAGAGTGTGTGACCTCTGAAAACAGAAGTGTTTTGGTTAGCTGGTTTTTTTTGTTGGGTTGGTGTGTTTTTTTGGTTAATATTTTGTTTTTGTGTAGCTGAGCACCATCTGCTTTGGTCAGGAAGTAGCAACAGAAGGATATTGTGAGCCAAGCAGCCATGTGGTAGTTTGGAGTTTAACTGTTAATTCTGGAAAAAAAAAAAAAAAGGGTAGAAAAAAAAAAAAATACAGTTTCCTGCCCGGTTTTGTAACCCTGAGATTTGAGATGTTTCTGAGGTTTTCCCTTTTTCCCTTCCAAAGCAAAGCTGCAGCTGGTGGGCAGCTCAGCCACACACATTCCTGACACCTCCAGAGCATTTTCTGGAAAGGAAAATTCTCCTTTTAGAGCAACTCTGGGTTTTCTTTGGGTAGCCAGAGCAATAGACACTACTGAATGCTAAGAAAGCAGAAAGTTGGTGTTAACACAAATTTATTTGTTGGCTTTGAGTGTGAGCAGCCCCCTGCGTGCAGTGCCAAAGCTCAGACACCACTGCTCATCACCAGCTGGATGGGGTTTCAGCACAGGCCAGGCAGCGAGCTCTGTTGAGACCCCACCTGCAATACTGTTTCCAGTTCTGGGCACCCCAGTTCAGAAAAGACAGAGATTTACTGGAGAGAGTCCAGCACAGGGCACCAAGATGCTGCAGCGAGTGGAGCATCTCCCTGCTGAGGAGAGGCTGAGAGAGCTGGGGCTCTTTAGCCTGGAGGAGACTGAGGGGGAAGCTCAGCAGTGTCTGTCAAGATGTTCAGGGTGAGTATAGGGAGGATGGAGTCAGACAGTGTCATCCAGTAACAGGACAAGAGAAAATGGGAGCAGTTGGAGCACAAGAGGTTGAGGGGAAACACAAGGGAAAACTTGTTCCCAGTGAGGGTGGCAGAGCCTGTCAGGGGCTGCCCAGGGAGGTTGTGGAGTCTCCTGCTCTGGAGACACTTAAGACCCGCCTGGATCTGTTCCTGGGTGACTTGGTCTAGGTGCCCCTGCTCAGGCACGGGGGTTGGACTAGATGATCTTCTAGGTCCCTTCCAACCCCTCACATTCTGTGATTCTGTGAGCTCTGAAGCCTTCCAAGGGACAATTTCACAGTCGCATTTCCTTCGTGGCTCACAAACAGGCCAGAGCTGAACTCGGTGCCGTGCTCCGGCTGCCGGAGCCCCCGCGGCGGGGGATGCAGCCCGGCCGCCCGCGGCTCCCGCTGCCTGGGACCGGCTCCGCCCGGGCTATTCCCGCCCGGCGAGCAAAATCTTGCGGATGGTGCCCTCTTTGCGCAGCCGGGAAAAACTGCACAGGAAAGCTCGAGCTTCAGAATGTAATTACGAAAAACGAAATGATGGTGAATTCTGCTGGGTAACAAAAGAAAGCGCTTGCCGTACAAGAAAGTTGCCAAACATCCTCAGATAGAGTTGTTCCCAAGCTTCACAAGCACGCAGAGCCAGAGAGGGAAAGCACTATTAACCATGGGGAAACCCCATTTAAAGTAGCCAGAAACCTCCTGTGCATGGAGAGTCTTTGGTTTGTAAAAGCATCAAGAAGTGGGCTTAAAAAAATATGCAAAAGAATGCAATTTTATTACAGAGGGTAGCAGGTTAATCAATCACACCTTTTCATCTCTGTTAATTTAGCAAGTGTGTTTCCAGGAGGTGATGAGGTAACCTTGACATGCAGGTTACCAGAATTTTTCCTAACATGAAACTGCCAGGATGAAAAAGCGACCTCTTTAGATTTTTTCTAAGCATTTGTCTTTACCTTTGACAACTATTATTAGAGCAGCTTCAAACATGGAAGATAGGATTTATTTCTCTTTCACAATTTCAAAGAGACATGAAAATAAATACTTGGGTTTGTTGGGTTGTTGTTGTTGTTTTGTTGTTGTTGTTGGGTTTTGTGAATTGATATTTATTACTTTGTCTTTTACATCTTTGTTTATGTGAGGTTAATTTGCTTAATTGCTATCGAATTAATTTCCAGCATAATTTAGCAATTCCTGTGAGACAAAGGGCATCTCAGTATAATGAAATGCTTTGATAAACAGATCATTTCCTCTTTGCTCCTTCTTTTCCATGTGAAATTCTACATTGGGGGACTGATGCAGAGACATTACGATAGATTTTCCCCTTGGAGAAATGAGAGTGATAAGTTTTCGGTATTCTTCATATTAATTTATGGCTACAACACACCCACTTTGTTTACCTTGTATTTATTTATTTGCAGGTGCCAAAGCCATCAAAGCACATGGTCACATGAATATGTGGATACTGCTTACTCTGATCCTCATCATTTTATTAGGGATAGGCTTCATGATTTATTTCTTATTCAAGATCAAAACTCAAAGTGGGACTGAAAGTGAGTCAAGGCAGCACAGCACACTGATAGAATACAGCCATGTCCTAACTGAAAGGGGAGATGAAAACTCTGCTAATGACAAAGAAAAAAATGAACACAGTGTCGTCTAATGGGATAAGACAGGCCAAACTATACAGTTAAGCTTAAAAAGAGATCTATAAAAGTTAGATGCACCTAGCAGCTGCTATTAATTCTTAACAAAGGAACAATTTCTAAGAGCTATTGCTCTATGCTCTTCAAGAAATACTTTTAGGACTAAGACTCAGTCCTGTATAAAATAGATAATCAAAGAAGCATGGGAAACAGTGGAAATAGCAGGAATTTAGATTTACAAGGTATGGATTGATACTGTTCACTCTTTACAGTCTGTCAGGACCACATACAGCATCAAGCACAGACACAGAGTGAGCCCTTTCTTTGCAGAGCACTCAAAGCCTGCACTTTGAGAATGTATCTCACCATAACTGAAGCATGCATACTCAAGTAAAATGATGTTTGGAATAATCATAGATGTATAGAAATTGTTTTTCACCTTTATTGCCCACATTTACACATTTTACACAAGTATCTTTCTTACCATCATATTGTAAATGAAATGTGAATACTTGTCCATCATTCAGAGCTTCATTTTGGATTTTACAAACCAAGTAAATGTTTGCAAACAGTCATATTCTTTGACTTTGAATATTTTGTATTAATTATGAATATGAGACTATATCAATAAAAGATCTATATATTACAAAATAATACTGGTATGTTGTTTAATTAGCTTGTGGAGATGTTATGTATTTTCGTGACCTAATGAGTAATTTACCTTAAGAGAGAGGCTACAGGAGGAAACACAGAAACATGAACAGTGTGTATGACCAAAAGAAACATAAATAAACTATAAGAAAAGAAAAATACTGAAAAGCCTGGGTTCTGTATCTATGCTATAGGCCAGTAAGGCAGTGGGGCACACCACAGTGTTTGGGTAGTGAATTGCATTAGATATTTACAGTGCTTTTTAAGTATTCTATTTATTCTGTCTATGGCAGATTGATGGAAAAAAAAAAAAGATCTCAAGGATCTGTGGGAAAAACTGTTAGAAAGCACACAAGAACTGTACAGGAGAGGACATTGGGTAGGAGAGATTGACATGACATTGAATTACTAGTTTGTAGATAACTGCAGTCAGACAAAACCTGTTGCAGAGGATAGGGAATGAAGGGCATTCTGTACTCAAACTACTTTTACTGATAGTCTCCTTAATCATACACTTTTTTTTTTCCTTCCTTCATGTAAGTTACATACTAGTATATATAATTTTTGTAAATACACTAAATTGGATTTGGTGGTGGCTAAAGACAAAGGACATGGAAAGAGTAAAGAGATGAAAAAAACACACAACAAAACAACCACACAAACCCCAAATAATATAATTATTTATTATTTTGATATTTTGACATTTTTTATTGGTAATACATCACCAAAGACCCTATATTCTGTAAATGGGTTTCTCACATTAAATGATGTTTTGCCCTTGCAGAACACATTGTAAGATTTGTCTTTATATTTAAAGCCATGAAAAATGAGATTAAATTCTAAGGGCAATTTCTGCTGAATCTCTTTCCTTCTTTTTCTTCAAAACAAAAAAAGGGTTTTTTGCATCATAGCTGAAGTTGATTTTTCATTTAATGAAGGACTGCAGCTGATTTGTAATGTTTGAATATTTGTATTTTCTTGTGTCTACAGTTAGTACAAATAATTATTATTTTGTACTTTATTAAGTAATTTTCAGTGTCAAAATCGCTGATTAACAGAAAACTTTGTAAAGATTTGGCTAATTTGTATTGGTTCTCCTGAGACAAATTCACATGAAATTACAGCACAGGAGTTTTACCAATTGATAAATTGGAGAAGATAAAAGTCAGTTGCATACACACTGCCTCATTTATGAACTTAACAAAGCAAAATTAAATTATCAAAGCTGGGTAACTTTTCCCACTGAAATTGCTCAGTTCATCAAACAAAATGATTCTGTGATTTTTTGTAGAAGTGGAAGCCTCTCTGATCAAGAAATTTGCATATAATTTTTCTAAGTTTCCAGGTATGTATGCATGAGATTTAAAGTATATCAATTTAAAGCACACTCCCTGCTTCTTTGTCTTGGAGGGTCAGGAATTTACAATCCCAGAGCAGTACCAAGACAGCTAAAATCATTCAGTTGAATGATGTTGAACTGTTCAGACTTTGCCACTTGTGTTGGAATGGATTGAAAGTTCACTCTCAGATGCAAAGTTTGAATTTTGTAATTATTTATAGATTTCAAAATACCACATGACAGGATATTTCCTTATTTAGAGCCCAGAGTTTTGTCTTCCAACTAAAACTCCAAATGAGAGAAGGAGACAGCTCTGACTGGGTCCTTAAAGACTTCTGCTGCAGCAATTTATTTCAGCTCATCTCTCTGTGATTAAGAAGAAAGAAATGAAACATTTGACTTTTTCTACAGTCTTAGTTATCTTCTCTTTTGTTCATGCTGCTTTTCAGACACTTGGTGAGTCTTTGCTTTTTTATCCCCTGCAAAAGTGGATGTGAAACTGGACATTTCTGTTGCCTTGCTTGTTTCTCAGACTCTTTAAGATTTTAATGCAGCTTGACTATCCTGCATTTTATATTTATTCTAACTGGAGTGGACCACAGATTTTTTTAGAAGTTGCGGATATAAAGATAGTGGTTCACTTTTAAAGAGTGGAAGAGCTGAGATGAGTTAAAGTTGGGAATCAGGACAGAGTCATGGATGAGAATAAAGAATTCCTTTTGGATACTACTAAATTAATGGATATGTCCGCTCTGTGAAGTAGATGGACTTCAGTGGGCTCCAGTCTTTGTATGTGTGACTGAGTTCTGAAAAATGGAAAAAGAGAAAGAATTAAATAAGCTGCTGTACGTTTATTTCCTAGCCTTAGGATGAGGTTGCGTGTCACTTGATGTAAGATGTAATACTGTGGCTGAGCAGATGCCAATGAAAAGAAACTTGAAAAATATGAGAGTCAAGAACAACTCTAGAATAACGACTACAGCTTTCAGAGTAAGGATTAGAGGTATAAAATTGACCAAGGACAGATCACAGCTCCCTTTTGATCTAAGGATGGTGATAAGCTTCAAGGACATTTTTCCTTTATCCTTCAAGTCATTGGGTTTGTGGAGGAGTGAAGTACAAATCACAGCTTCTGAAAGCAGACACTGTGTCATGTGAGCTGTGCCAGCACTAGCCTGTACAAAAAGGCAGTCTCCCTTCTGTCCTGTGAGCTGGGTCCCAAACTCATGTGATAGCACAAGCACAAACCTCACAGTTTCCAGCAAGAGCTCCTATTACAGAATCACAGAATACTCATGGTTGGAAAGGACCCCCTCAGATCACCCAGTCCAACCATATCATTAGACCCCAAAATACAGAGGGACAGTGGCAGAAACTTAGAGCATTACAATAAGCACTTACTTAGTTAGCAGTGACAAATAGAATATTTAATAAGTTTTAAAACTTTCTGTCTAAATGGCTAAGGAAAGAAGAAATTAGGNAGTATATATAATTTTTGTAAATACACTAAATTGGATTTGGTGGTGGCTAAAGACAAAGGACATGGAAAGAGTAAAGAGATGAAAAAAACACACAACAAAACAACCACACAAACCCCAAATAATATAATTATTTATTATTTTGATATTTTGACATTTTTTATTGGTAATAAACCTGTCATGTCTAAATGTGCGTTGAAAAGCAAGTAACCTAAATCTATATATATAGAATAATACATTCAGTGACATCAGATCACTGGTACTGGCCCTAATGGTGATGTTTAATATCTGCTTTAGGTATTGGCTGATGAGTCTAGCTAGTGCATTTTATCTCTGTGAGGTTGGTTGCACATGGAGCATGTTCAGCAGCTGGTAAGGATTGCTGTTGGACTGTCCTGGGCAGCTGTCAGAATTGAACACAAACAGCATCTGAAAGAATCAGAGGCTAAAATGATAGTAAGATGTTTGTGTACTAGAAATACTTTGTTTCCTTGGTAGGAGGCTCATGCAAATGAAGCATAAGCAGTAATGAAGGAAACCTTCCACCTAATGCAACAAATGTCTCCTAAGGTAGAAAGGAAGTGGGTTGTGAAGGGCTGCCTGTTTAGAAAGAGGTAAATGCTGGGGCTGTTTAGCCTGGAGAAGACTGAAGAGGGGATCTCATTAATGTTTACAAATATCTGCAGGGTGGGTGTCAAGTAGAAGGGGCCAGTCTCTGTTCAGTGGTGCCCTGTGACAGGACAAGAGGTGATGGTCGCAGGTGAGACGTGGGAAGTTCCACCTCAGCATGAGGAAAAACTTCACTGTGAGAGTGAAAGAGCCTGGAACAGGCTGACTGGAGAGGTTGTGGAATCTCCTTCTCTGCAGACTTTCAAGACCCACCTGGATCTGTTCCTGTGTGGCCTGCCTGGGGTGATCCTGCTCTTCTGGGGTGGGGGGTTTGGACTCGATGATCCCAAAGGTCCCTTCCAACCATTACCATTCTATGATTCTAAGAAATGTTCAGTAAGGTCCTTTTTAATCTATTTCTTGATCTGTTCATAGGAAACTGTCATTTGGAACAAGACTGGTCACTTTTTTGAGGTAAAATCGGTTGAACCAAACCGTATTTCTTTTAGATACAGTATTTGCATTTATATATATGTTATTACATATATGTGGTTTCATTTCTTACTTGATAAACAGTCAAATGCTAGTTTGTTTTTTGATGTTGCTCTTTATTTGCCCTTAAAAGATTAATATTAATAAATTACAAGCACCTAAAATTAGCAGGAATAGCAAGACATAAGCCCACAAGTACAATACAACAGAATCTAATGAGGTAAGAAAGAATGTCCCCAGCAAAAGCTAAAAGTGTTGTAAATAAAACTTTCAGAACTGGCTAGTAACCAGAGAACTGTGTGTGTGTGGGACAGCTTCACTCTGCAGTCTCATTTGTCCTGTTGTTTTTCAGGAGGTATCTCAGGCTTGTGAACAGTGTCTTTGCTTTGCATCTGGCAAGTCCTGCTCACTAAGGCCAGTTCCTATCTAGCAAAGCACCTCAGAATGGCCCATGGTACAGGACGTGTTCTTCATTTTTGGTGCCTAGGAATGTAATGGTTGTACCCAGAGGAATGCTGTGGGGCTGCCAAATTGAGCAGGCAGAAAGGCAACTGGACTGCCCTTTTCAGGAGTAACTTTGGGCACTTGCCATTGGGTTTGCACCCTGTGACGTGGGGTCTGGGAGAATTGACACCCAGGGAAAATGAGAGCAGTGGTTANAGTCTCCCTTCTGTCCTGTGAGCTGGGTCCCAAACTCATGTGATAGCACAAGCACAAACCTCACAGTTTCCAGCAAGAGCTCCTATTACAGAATCACAGAATACTCATGGTTGGAAAGGACCCCCTCAGATCACCCAGTCCAACCATATCATTAGACCCCAAAATACAGAGGGACAGTGGCAGAAACTTAGAGCATTACAATAAACACTTACTTAGTTAGCAGTGACAAATAGAATATTTAATAAGTTTTAAAACTTTCTGTCTAAATGGCTAAGGAAAGAAGAAATTAGGTTTTGGCTCTAAATTTAGTTTTGAGGAAATGAAACTTGCATAGCTTACTAAGCTACTCAAAGTTACACAGGGCCTTCTTGGGACAGCTCATGCATTAAATACAGATATCCTAAGAAGAACTATTCTTCCTGTTACAGCTTCCTAGACACTTTCTACTCTGTCCACTAATGAACATTGACTGTGCCCTAACATCCTACCCTTGGCCTAACATCCTACCCTTGGCCTACAAATTTACTTTAGTGTTTCGAAGGCCATAGAATCAATAGCACATCTCTTTCCTTGCAAGCTCCCCTCACCATGTTCTCACCATAAATACATCAATTCTGATTATTTTGTTTTACAGACAATGAAAATTTTTTAATATACAATGAGGATACTAAGCTGTGTTTAATTGCTCAGAGTTCTCATGCAGTCACAACAGCTGCTTGCCAGAAAAACACTGAGCTACAAAAATTCAGGTGGGTGTCTGATCACCAGTTGATGAACGTCGCATTTGCACAATGCTTAGGAGTGCCCTACAAGCAAAACCAGGCTAAAATTTCTTTGTACCCATGCAACAAGAAAAGTGAACTCCAGAAATGGGAGTGCAGAAATGCGACCTTGGCAATCCAAGGGGAAGATTTATTTCTCAGTGCTGGCAAAAGAAGAGAAGACAGTATTGTGCTGAACACTGAATCAATGACTGCGAATAAATGGAAGATCTATGGAACCATGAATGATTTGTGTTCTCAAGGCCATGAAGGTATAGTTTAAAGGTTAATCTTGATGGTGTATTGAACACACTTGTTTGCCACCACAGATAGGGTCCTTTGATTTCTGCTCTCCTTAGCCTGACATTATCTGCTCCCCCCCGAGGCAATGGTGAACTGGAGGATGATTAGGTCACATATTCAGGCATGTGTTCCTCCATCCAGGAGATGGACAGCTGGTTAGCTTCAAATAGAATACAGTATGTACAAAAGATGTGCATTTTATTTCTTTGCTTTTAAAGCAAAGATGAATCTAGGTTATTTTTAATTGATAGTTTCAATTGAAGTATTTCATTTTGCTGTACAGTAGTACTACTGAAATGGTATTAATCTTTTTGGATGAAAGGCAATAATCTTTAATATGCCAATATTAAATATAAGGATTCCATGCATGCTACCATTCAGTTGCTCTATGAAATTTCAGATGCCCAAAATACCATATTTAACAAATAAACTATTCATATTTAATTAATGATGGGAAGTTAACCTACAAGATACATAAATAATGCTGTTTTTATAAAATTGGATTTAAATATATGAGAAAAAAAATTACTACCATTTTTTGTATTTGGCTACAGTATGAAACTATTCTATTTCCAGCTGTTACAGCTGGTCCTATTGTAAGCAAACAGTAAATTGCAAGATACCCAGAATTTCCTTGAAAGACACTGCTGCTGACAGTAGCTCCCCAGTTACACTGGCGTAATACTGGTAATACTTTTGGAGAGTATAGAATATGTGGAATATTGGGACCCCCAGATTCCCATACCTATATTACAATTTCTCTTTTGCCCCCACAGATCTGTTTACACTGTTAGGAAATGCCCATGGAGCTCCCTGTGCCTTCCCCTTCCAGCTGAGTGGTAAATGGTACGCCGGGTGCACGGCTGCAGGCAGGTCTGACAGCTTGCTCTGGTGTGCAACAACTCCTGACTTCAACACAGACCATCTGTATGGGTTCTGTCCAACTGGCAGTAAGTCCCAAATGCTGACATAGCTGCTGTACCACAACAGTGTTAGGTAAATGTATCAGTACTGAGATGCTTTTAATAATATGGGAAGGAAAAGAAAGTAATGACTTTCTTTACTCAGAAATATCTCTGTCATAGAATCACAGAACCACAGAATGTTAGGTGCTGGAAGGGATCTCTGCAGATCACCTAGTCCAAGCCACCT
>VYZU01009815.1:0-15305 GCA_013401355.1 Ceyx cyanopectus
CCCGCAGCCTCCCCGCTCCCGAGACGGGTAGGAGCCCCGGGACCCGGAGCCAAGGCAACGACTGCTGCTGCTGCTACCGCACTACAACTGTCCCCGCCACCGCCACTGTCCCCGCCCCGCCCCGCCCACCGGAAGCAGCGCTGCGCGCGCTGACGCTCAACGTGCCCCGGCCGCGCCTGCGCAGAAGCGTCCCGGGGAGCGCGGGCTGCCCGGCAACGGCCATGGGGGCGGCGGCGGCCGAGGCGGACCGGACCCTCTTCGTGGGGAATCTGGACCCTAAAGTGACCGAGGAGCTGATCTTCGAGCTGTTCCACCAGGTACCGGCCGACAGCCGCCGCCCGCCCGGCTTTTATCCGGGGGAGGGCGGGACCGGGAGGCAGCGGCCGCCGTGGCGGGGCGGGCCCAGGCTCGGGTACGGCGGCCGCCGGGGGACAAACCTCCGCCGGGTTCATGCATCGCCTTTTGTTGTCGACGTGCAGGCGGGCCCGGTCATCAAGGTGAAGATCCCGAAGGACAGGGACGGCCGGCCCAAGCAGTTCGCCTTTGTGAACTTCAAGCACGAGGAGTCGGTCCCGTACGGCCTGAGCCTGCTCAACGGGATCAAGCTGTACGGCAGGCCCATCAAGATCCAGTTCCGATCAGGTAGCTGTACAAACCTCACATGCCCGGGTCAGGGAACAGAAAACACAGCCTGTTGGCCTCCCAGCCCCACTGGGGACAGGCTGGTGTTTTAACTGGGTAAACTGCACGAGCTCCCCATGGGGTGCTGCAGCAGTGTGGAGCAGCTCGTGCTTCTGTCCCATCCTTCTCACTTGTGGCCAAATACAGTCCTGAGCTCAGTCTTCTCTTGGGCCTCTTTTGTAACTTACTCGCTCTGTACCTCTGAAACCCACTCAGAATTAATCTCTGGGCAGTAAAATTGTTATCTGCCTTCAGTTGAAGGAGAGGTGCTGGCCAGAGCATCACCACCCCTTGGCATCTTCCCTGCTGTGCACTGAAACAGCTGCAGTGCCTTGCTCTGGGTGGCCTGGTGAAACTCCAGACAGTTCAACTGGTGACAGTTGTTAAGTGTCGTACAAATTCACCTCATACCTGAGTTCCTTTGTGTGTCTCATGAACTGTTTTTCTCCTCAGGGAGCAGCCATGCCTCTCAGGATGGAAACCCATCCTGTTCCCCACGCAGAGGTGCCAGCGCCAGCCTTTCGGGTGCCCCACACCCGGCCTCGGCCTGTGGCAGGTACAAGTCCCGTCAGCACCTGCTCCAGGGGCAGAGGATGCAGTTCTGTGTGTCCTCCTGTCTCCTGACAAGCAGAGTTTGGTCTTGCTTCCCTGTGGAGCCAGCACTGGTGCTCCCAGTGCCCTTAGCACCCTTCCTGGTGGCCAAAACCCAATGCAGAACAAAGCGTGTTGTGTTTTTGTGCAAGCACAGGAAGGAGCTACTGAGGGGAGGTGGGGAGAGCGCTGCCCACTGCCAGCCCCAGTTTGTGACCATGGTTGTGAGGGCTGGGTTGGTTATTTTAACTCCAGTAATGCAGCCAGGCTGCAGACACCCCTCAGACTGGAAGAGTCTCCTGTTCCAGGCTGAAGTTCCCTCCATCTTCTGTTTCCTAGATACGACAGGAATGCCGAGGGCACGGCGCCCACAGGATTCCCGCCGGGGCAGCGGCCGCCCGCCGATCACCTCCAGCGACAAGCGGTGGTACGTCCCCTGCCAGCCTGTGCCAACAGCTGTCCCTGCAGCTGGCAGACAGTGACAGAGCTGTCTCTGGTTTTGAGGGCTTGTTTCCCATGGCAATTCTGCTGGGTGGTGGGAATGGGGCATTTGGAGCCTTGAGCTGATAACTGCAGAAGGTTCAGGACTCTGAGTGCTGAGGGGAGGGCTGGGAACAGCACCTCAGAGAGATCACATTGAGTTTGATTTCCAACCCCAAACTTCCCCTGGATTTTTGGTGTGATTAACATGATCTGGGGGCTGGCCCGGGAGTGAGCGTTTCCCTGGCCCCGTTCCCTGCAATGGCCTGAGCACCCCAAAGACCCCCCTCTTTCCTCTCCTTCCAGATGAACAGCACCCTGCGGCCACATCCCTCTTTCGGGGGCACCTACGAGCAGCCCGGCTTCGCCACCCCCGGCTTCCCGCCCCCTCCTCCCCACACCTTCCACCCGGCGCCAGCCTCGCGGCGCCCGGAGCCGCCGGCACCGCGCAAGGGCCGCCTGAGCGCCCACCCCTACCACGGCGATGGGCGGCACTTCGGGCGCGAGCCACGCTTCGGGGAGCGCGGCCCCGACTACGGCCGCGCCAAGCGGGACGAGCACGGCTTCGAGGAGCGGGGCCACCACGAGCCCGAGCACCACTACCGGGGCTGCCGGGACGAGCCCGCCTACGACGACCGGCACCGCGACGGCTGGAGCCATGACTACGACTACCGCAGGGAGAGCTACCGGGAGGGCAGATGGCACCCGTCACGGCACTGACACCGACGCCCCTTTTACTGGCTGTGAAGGACTTGATGGCCAAAAAAAAATAATCTCAATCTGTTTCTTGCCAAGTCTGCGTGTAAAAAAAGCCCAAACCCAACCTATCCACGTTACCTTTTAATATTTGCAAAGCCTTCCCAGCCTGGTTTTTATCACCCCCCTCCACAAGCTGCCCAAGCCCACGGCTATGGCTCGTTCCATAGAGCAGCAGCTCGGAGCCTGCGGGGGGAGGTGCTGAACTGGGGCCTCCCTCTGACGGGCTGCGGGGAGACCGGCGCTTTCTACTGTTTTGAGCGTTTCACGCGGCGTTTTTGATACAAAACATTTAATTTTGGAGAAGAGCATTAAAAGCCTCCCTGGAAACCCCTCTGGGTCACCCGTCCTCACTGCTCGGGGAGCGAAACGGGGCCGAGAGAGCCCCGCGGCACCACCCGGGGAGGTTCCCGGAGTCGCCTCCGGCTCGGCCCGGCCCCGAGGCTGTCGTGCCGCCGCCGCGAGTGTCGTGAGCTGTCGTGCGGCTGTCGCGCTGCGGCGGCGCTTTGCGGCCCGGCCTCGCTTTGCGGCCCGGCGGCGATGCTGGGCGGGAGCCGCGCCGGGATACGGAGCTGCGCCGGGCGCCTGTGGCGGGGCTGGCGGCGGGCGGCGGCAATGGCCGGCGGCGAGATGGGGCAGCGGATGGTCTGGGTGGACCTCGAGGTGCGGAGCGGGACGGGAGGGTCGGGAGGAAGGGATCGGAGGGGCGAGGGGGGGTCCCGGCCGCGCTGACGGGGCCGCTCCCCCTTCCCTGTGCGGCAGATGACGGGCCTGGACGTGGAGAAGGATCAGATCCTGGAGATGGCCTGTCTGATCACCGACTGCGACCTCAACGTCCTGGCTGAGGTGAGGAGGAGCCGCCGCGGACGGGTCCTGCCCCGGGGGCTCTCTGGACACCCCGGCCCTGCCCGCCCGGGCCCTGGGGTGCTCCGGAGGGACGGCTCCGTGGGCAGGGGAGGCGGGAAAGGAGAACTGGATGTGCAGGCCGGTGCTGCTCTGGGGCAGCCCTGGTTCTGGCTGAGCCAGTGCTCAGGGCCCTGCTTCGTATCTCAAACAGCAGCTTCTCCCCAGTCCCCGCAGCTCTCTGGGTGGCTGCACACGAGTCACAACCCAGGCAGGGCTCAAACTGCTTTGCACTCACCTTTTCATTGCCTTTGTCTTTCTCTCTTCCTTACAGGGCCCCAACCTGATTATTAATCAGCCCGATGAGCTGCTGGAGAGCATGTCCGAGTGGTGCAAGGAGCATCATGGGAAGGTAACTCCTGGAGTGGTCACGCTGTGATGTCTCTGTGGTGATGTCCAGTTCAGATTTATCAGCTGCAGTAGCTGCCTAAAAAGGGACAGATTTTGCAGGACTCCCCTGGCAGCTCTTCCTGAGGAAGCCTCTTCCCTGCTGTATGAAATAAAGAATAATATGATCATTCTGATGGAGAAGAGGGGATGTGTTTTGCAGTCCCAAGTGAGAAGAGGCACAAAACTGGCACAGAACTGACAAGTGCAAATCAATCAGTGCAAGGTTAGGTGCCCATGGAGTGAAACAGGCCCCGTTACTGTCGCTGCTGGGTGGTTATTTTCACCCTTCCACCCTGTCAGCCTGGTGGGGTTTTTTGCTAAAAGCTCCACTTCTGCAGCAAGAGATTATTGTTGGTTCTTTTGGCCTCCAAGGAAAGCTCCCTTGGTGGTAATGAGAAAGAAAATGGATTTTCCAGTCCCTGGTTATGAATTGAAATTCATGTTAGTTTTCAATTAAGGCCTGAGGTTTTAAGAGACCCTTGAAAAGGGATTTTACTTTACCTTGCTGGGTGCTAACCCTGCTCCAGTTGAGGGGTCAGAGGTGGCTTGCACTGAGAAGAGAGCATTGCACTCTTGAAAAGAAGGGAGGAAGGGACTTCTGTGATTTACAGAATCCTGATAAACACAGCCTAGTTCTCTCTGCATGTTGGTGCCCTCTCCTCTCACTGGGAGGTACCCCCCGAGGATAGAGGCAAAGGGATGTCCCAGAACCTGCACACACAGTCTGGGTGGTGCGTGGGGAGACTGGTGAGATGTGAAGGGCTGAGCTATTGCTGTTGGGCACTTCCAGCTCGTTTGACATGTCTGACCCACGGATCTTTCTTGCAGTCTGGCCTTACCAAGGCTGTGAAGGAGAGCAGAATTTCCTTGCAGCAAGCGGAGTACGAGTTCCTGTCCTTCGTGCGACAGCAGACACCCCCGGGGCTCTGTCCCCTGGCAGGTAAAGCCTTTGCTCTCATCTGACAGCAACATTGTGCAGCCTGGTGCTCACATGAGGCTTGGATACTCACCCAGACAGGCATGGTGGATCTAATAGAGGGCATTACATGTTCAAACCACCTGTGATCCCGCCACGAAACCGCAACAAACCTTGGCAGTCGTGTTTGAAGAGGGGACAAACCAGCTGCTTGCCAAGAGCTGCTCCCACCCTCTGATCCCTCCCAGTTAGATGTTCACAGCAGCTTTGTGATGTCTGTGAAGAAAACACCGTGTTTTGTGTCTTTGTAGGTAACTCTGTTCATGCAGACAAGAAATTTCTTGACAAATACATGCCCCAGTTCATGAGGCATCTGCATTACCGGATCGTTGATGTCAGCACCGTCAAAGAGCTGTGCAGGTGAGTTCCCTGCCTTAGCTAGTCCTGATTCACAGAACCACTCGCCTAGGGAAGCTGGCTGTGTGCTGATGACCCCGCGGGGGGCTGTGGGGGGAGGGCTGCCTGCAGCCCCTTCCCTCCCCTGCTCTGTTCGGGGGGATGCACAGGACAGCCACGAAGGACTCCCAGTGGGTGCTCTGGAGTGTGCAGCATGGTGACTCCAGGGTTGCGGCTTCTCTGGGTGCTGGTGACACAGATTCTTTCTCCAAACCCACAGCGGACTACGGGTGTGGTTTTGAATCCAAGTCTCCTTTAATTCTCACTTTTTTCCACTTGCAGACGCTGGTATCCAGAAGAGTACGAGTTTGCACCAAAGAAGGCAGCTTCTCACAGGTGAGGTGTCCCCTGTGGAAATAGAGCAGGGCTTGGCACAAAGGAGCTGAGCTCTCCACCAGCAGAACATGGAGCTTCCTGGGGCAGAGCTGTTCAGAGACACTGCAACTGGAAGGCTGCAGATGGGGAGACTTTTGAGAGCTCTTCCGGCCTGTCTCCCAGTTCATCCTGTTCACCCTGGTGTGTTAGTGCTGGTGGGCCTGTCCTGATTTCACAGCGTTAGGGGTTGGAAGGGGCCTCAAAAGATCATCCAGTCCAACCCTCACCCCGTCCATTTCCCTGTGCCCAAGTCCAGCAAAGACTGGGGTTTTTTTCTGACAGTGCAGTTTCCCCCAGACTGGGGTTTTTCACATCTGTTAGAACCCAGATGTGACAGGTGCTTTGAAACCCTTTCCTTACCTGTCTTTCAGAGCGCTTGATGACATCAGGGAAAGCATCAAAGAACTCCAGTTCTACAGAGACAGCATCTTCAAGAGGAAAACGGATGAGAAGAAAAGGAAGCTGATGGAGAACGGAGAAAGTGATAAAGCTGCCAGCTGATTGCTGCACCCAGGCTGTGCCACAGCACCTGCTGGATCCCCTGGCTCCTTTCTGTTTGCTGCTCTCTCCAGAAGCTGAACCTTCACTTACCCTCCTCCTAACAGCAGTTCAGAAGCAGACGGGAGCCCGAGCTGCTGCCCCTCCGAGCGAGGAATCGAGCCGCGGCTCTTAGAGAAAACCCGTTTGATACTCTTGTCCTGTTTCAGATGCACTCTTTACACAATAAACCAGCTCTGTTCCAGGACGGGGTTGTCCTTTCTCCCTGGGTGAGCCTGCAGAGCTTGGAGCACTGGGGGTGTCCCTTGGGGCGGGGTGTGACACGGTGGCCATGTCACCCTTCAGTAGCTGCTTGATGTGGCCTGTAGTGCTTCCCCTTTTCACACGGTAGAGTGACCTGAACTGACCCCTGGGTGGGCTCTGCTGAGGGAGCTTCCCTGCCTTCTAGGCACGCATCCTGGAAAAGCTAGGTGTATAGGAATGTATAGTTCAGGGAGAGGGGCTGGACAGGAGTTAAGGCTGAAAAAAAACCCCAAGTATTAGCAGTTATTGGATAAACCTCCACAGGAACTGAGCTGTTTGATGCCTGCACTGCCCAGAGTTTGCTGCCTGAGTCACTACTTCAGTAGAAGTTCCTAGGGAGAAGGTGCTGCAGAGCTGTACAGAGACTGGGCAATTTGGTGATGAAAGCAACAGTGGGGAAGGGTCCAAGGTCCTGGCCCAGGACAGCAGTGAGGTGTGAAGCTGTCCCTGTCCAGATGCACAGCTCTAGAGAGACATTAATTTCCTTAACAGTGTAAAAGCAGTGTCCGAATACATGAATCCAAGGTGGGGACCTGGGGAGCCCTCCTGCACTGCTCAATTCTGGTTGAAGAATCGTCATCATCAAGCGAGTCATGTAAATCCCAGCAGCAGCTCACAAACAAACCCAAAACACAACCACACCCCTACACACAGATCAAGCTTTAGCTAAAGGCACAGTGGGCAGGGGGAAGCACATTGCCCCATGGGGGGCTTGGGGAGCTGTTTCTCAGAGCAGCCCCCCGTGTCCTGTCCAACCTCCCAGGAGATATTCCAGGGAAAAGAGTGACCTGAACATAAACCAAAGGAGTATTAAAAGAGCATGTGGGGCACACGTGTCCCTGGTTCATTTTTACTACAGGTATTAATGACCATCAAAGGCTTCTCCATCACTCCCATTATTTGAACACCTGTTCTTCTAGCCCTGGGAACAGTTGTTATGGGAGAGAGGCTGTTAAAATGGTTAATGGTGCAAATAAACGAGTCTTTCAAATGTCTCTTGGTCACTAGTTCAGCCGCTCTAAGCCTGAGGTTGCTATTTTCTGTCCACTGGTCAGACCCAAGGGGCAGCTCCACCTCTGTTCTGCATCTGGGGCTGTGCTGGATTGGACCCGAGGACTCCTGTCTCCCCGTCACCACCCCAGCAGACGCTCGCAGAAAGCCGCCCGGACCCGCGCGCCGCAGAACCTGCTTCAGCTTTGATTTCCATTTTGTTTGTTTTCCCCTTTCCTTTGACGACTCCTTTCCAACCTACTTCTCCTCCTTTTCATATTTTATTCCTTTTTAAGAGGTTTTTATTTTTCTGGAAACATCTTTTTAAGGAAAAGATGCCATCTGTGTTTATACATTTTTAAATATTGTTTATTCTTGCTTCTGAAGTAACTGCGCCGTCTGAAGGATTTTTATCTCATTTCCCCACATCATGCAATCGCTCCCCTGTTTTTCTGCACTGGCACCGTTTGAGGTTTCCATTTAGCACCGATTTGCCACGCGCCCTGGCAAAGCGCAGATAAAACTCACCAGAGCAGCCACTGCTTCTGTGCTGGAAACAAAGCTCTCCTGCACGAGCCGAGGGGGACCCGGTGGGGATCCCTCCCCCCCACAACACCTGCTTCACACCACCCCCTGTCCAGGGGTATTTGCACGAGGCATTACTTCTGTGCACAACACTCTGAAAGCCTCCTCGCTCGTGCTGGTGAGAAAGGAGGGTTTGAGTAGGAAAATAACTCTTTAACAGTAAAATAACACTTCGAGTAGTAAAATAACAACCACTTTGTGCTCACAGCCTCATTATTAATTTAATCAAAGCATTTTGTGAAAAATTACCAATGGATTGAAACAGCCTCACTTGTAAACGAGCTACAGGGGAACCCCGAACATGTGGCCATAGCAGCACCTCTGCCAGAGGGACATGCTCCGGCCACCCTGGCACCTACCCTGGCACGAAACGGGGCACAGACCATGTCACCTGCAGCACATCCCCTTCCTTCCTGCCTGCCAAGCTGCTCTGGGTGGAAAAAATAGGGACATGAGCTTGTTTGCTTTCCAAGGAGCTCAGAAAAGTATGTCTGTGTCCTCTCCTGGAGGCGTGACCTGGCCAAGCAGCGCAGTGCCCAGGCTGCAGACCATGGGTCCTGCTGCTGCTGTTTGCTGCCACATCGGCATTCCAGCCCATCCGCAGCTGGATACGGCGATGTGAGTAACAGTGCATTTCTGGACGTGGTAGTTAAAAAAAAATTACTTGAAGGCAAATATAGAGTGTGTCTGGGTTTTTCAATTCAATTTAATAAATTATCTTGGCTCCAGTAATTATTTATTTGAAATAGGAATTTGCTGAGAGGCCTCAAGTCCTTTTAATACTGCATTAATAATGTAACCACGGATTACTGATACAATTCTAAGCAAGTTAAGAAACCACATCACTTATTCTGTCCAGGTTTTAAAGCCAGTCTTGCCCTGAATGTGCAATTGCTCTGGTCAGAAACACCCACACCCAGCACCACTGCAAGGTGCAGCAGAAGCCTTTTCCTGCAGTTAAAACAAACTGCCCCAATGTGCCCAAACTGAGCATCAGAGAGACCCCAGGCCCTTCCTGCCGTGGGCACAGTGTGAGCAGCACAGGCAGCTCCTTGGGCTGTGCAGTTCCCAGTGCCCAGGGCCTGACCCAGTGGAGTTTTATGGATAAATAACTTGCTTTGTTTGGAGATACGTTGTGCTTCCCTTTTTCAGTGATAAGTCACCAATTTTCCCCAAACTCTATCAAGCTCCAATTATTTCTATCTGGCACAAAACCCACCATGCTTTCCATGAAACCAGAACAGTTGTTGACCTGCTCCAGATCCTCCAGGAGGTTTTCAGCACAGCTTGGAGCTGCAGCACCATCCCTCTAAAATCATCTCCCAGCTCTCTCTGCCTTAACAGCAGCATCCTTGCCCTTCTCACAGGAACCACTGCATTTTGGTGAGATCCTGCCTGCCACTGCATCTCCAAAGCAAATGAAATATGGCACGGTGCTCCCATATCCAGGTGAGAGCCATTTAATGTATATGCAAATCCACCCCCTTGGACACAAAGCTGAATAGAGACAATTAACATCACATTAAAACCTGTTACTGCACAAGGTGGGTTTGTTTTCTGTTTCGCCCTTCGGAACAAGAGTCCCTGCAGCTCCTGGCACTGCCATGCTGGAAGCTTTTCCATACAGATGCTACTCTCCAGAGACAGAGGGATCAAACTTCCCATGACAGCAGTGAGAGCAACCAGTTATCCATCCATCCATCCATCCATCCATCCATCCATCCATCCATCCATCCATCGCTTTTCTCTGCCCTCTCCCTCTGTTCATCCTTCCACAGTCTGTCTGGGTTTAAACCATGGAAATCAAGTAAAAATACCAGCTCATGCTACACTGAAGCAAAGAGAGAAATAAGACCCTTGTACCCTCACTTTTGCCTGGCTTCAGCATGGGCCACTTCAGTTCCCACTTCTCACAGAGAAATTACCAGGCCTGTTCTCCCTCTGCTACCCAGCACAGCCACTGCCTGTCACAGCTGCCTGGAAGAGCTGCTGCACATCTGGAGCCTGCAGCACAGCCACGACACTGTCCTTATGAAGGCAAAGAAATGTCAAACCCCTGAGCCAAATCCAGCAGTGGCAGAGATGCTGCGGGCAGCCCAGCCCTGGGCTCAAGGTCGGCTGCAGACAGCCTGGAATAGAAAACCTTCAGAGTGTCTTTATTTGTCTTATTTTTTTTTCCTCCTGCTGCTGTTGATGATACCCTTTTACTGGAATAACTCACTGATGCTGACAGATAAGCTTTTAGGATGGTGAAATCTCCATGACACTTTAAGTGCCCTAAATGACAAAACAAGGACGTGCAAAATTACCCTGTGAGTACTCGATAAAATACAACTTGTCAGAAACTCGCGTGCGGCTTCAGCCTCTCGGGCGCTGTCAGGGACGGGCCATCCCCACCCTCCCCGGGGTCTGTCCTTGGGTGGGAGAGCAGAACAGCGAGAGCAGGGGCGAGAGAGCAGGTAAGGACAGAGTGTGGGTTGTGGTTGGAAGAGCTGCCCAAGTGATGAGGACAGAGGCTCCTTCTGGTGTCTGGGACCCACCACTGACATGGGCAGGGCTGTGGCTCCCCACCAGTCGCCTCCTCAGTGATGGCTGAGCACCAAATGGCTGTAAATTGCCGGGTGCCACAGCAATGTTTTATCTGTCCTGATGAAGGAGCCACGATCAGTGGGCTCACTGCTGCTTGAGGGGCAGCGACTGTCAAGCGCCAAGCGATGTGGCAAGGGAGAGGTGACAGTGGGCGAAACCCACTCCCTGACACTGGCAGGGAAAGGGAATAATTGGGTGTGATCAGCCAGGGGTGCTAATGGGCACAGTGGAGCCTAACAGAAGGATTTTGAAACAGAGTCGGCCAGTGAGCCCAGCAGTCCCTCGAGCCCCCGCAGTGCTCGGTGCCCAGGGAAGATGGCTCTGAGGGGCCAGGAAGAACAAACCCACCTGGAAACCCTCTGGTTGCCCCAAGACCAAGCTCGTGCTGTTTACTGCATAAATCCCCTTTTCCAGGTTATCTGGGGAAAGTCGTGCCCTAGGCCGACCTCCCCTGGCCCCACTCCCAACCTCTTCATCCCGTCCTCTGGAACTCGGGATGCTCCAGTGCACCACAACCGGGTACCCGAGACACCAGCGATGGGCACCGGCCTTGCGGGAGGGCTAAGCCGTGCAAATGAGGAAAGGCCAGGCCGAGGAACGGAGCCCCTTCCCCCCCTGTGCTGGCCCCGGGCAGGGATCGCGGCTGCGGGGGCTGCAGTTGCGGGTGCCCGGCCGGCGGGGGAGCTCCGAGACCGGTCGAGATGCTCAGCCCGGACCCGCAGCCCCGCCTGCTGCCCAAGCCCCCTCCCTTCTCCCCTTTCCTCTTTTGATGGTTTGTGCTCCGCCTAAAATGCGATGAGATGGAGAACGATGCTTTTGAACGGAGGTACCCAAACCCGACTCGCACCCGAAAGGACACGGCGAAAGGTGCTCGTCTCCTCCTTCCACGGAGTGTTTGTGTTTTATCACTGAAGTTAGTTTCATTTCCTTGAAAAAGGAAAAACGGGGAAAAAAAACACACACCAAAGCCAATAAAAACCAAACTGTTCCTCAGTCAAATACTACAACATGGGAAGAAGTTTACCAGTTGCAGATGTTCTCCCAAAGGATCCAAGAGCAATCCCTGGGCTCAAGACTCAAATCCCAGCTGCTTCCAAGCAGCCCAGCTGCCCAGGCAACCTCAGATGTGGTCCCTCTCTCGGGCTCTCAGGATCTCAGCATTACCACAGGATAAAAATTCACCAGGCAATTTTTGCATCATCACGTGCACTGCTGAACACACCTAAGACACGATTTTCCTCTAAAGCCAACGTTTGCCAAGTGAACAGACTGATACACAAAGGAGAGGGATCAAAAGAGGTGCTCTGTGTGAATCAGGTGACAAGAAGTACAGTCATTCCACACCTGCTTTAATCCGGTGTAATGTTTTGCCTGTGTGAAAAGAAAATCTTGCCTCTGTGCAACTGTATTTTGAAATAACTGCGCAGCCTGCAGGAAGGCACAGCCAGGGAGGCTTCCCCACAGCTTCCCCAGCCTCCACTCTGCTCCTGTGCTGTGCCAACTCCATGTGCTGCACAGGAATAAAATCCAATCAGCATGTGCTCCCGACCCAGGCAGACAAGACCAGAGGGAGGACTGTGCTTTCCAAACTTTGCAGAAGGGAAATGAAGCGCAGAGAGATGAAGTGACCTGCTTAAGGTCGCATGGGGAATTTGTAGCAGAGCCAAGAGCCGAGCTGAGACCTCCAGGGTCCTCATCTACTTCTTCCCCTGCAAGATTTTCCCTCCTCTTTCCCTCAAGATAGCCAAGTTAAAAATAAAACCGTGTCTCATTTCCCTTTGGCAGCAACGTGACTTCAGTGCAGAAGTCTGCTCTGTGAACTGCCTGGGCCACAGCATCACCGGGATGCTGCCTGTTTCTCCGCAGTGCTCTCGTGCTCTGCATGCTTTAGGGGATGTGTGCGTGCGTGTGTGTGTATATATACATATTTGTATGCATACATTAGTTAGGTTATGTGGCACTTTCCTCCCCATAATTAAAGCGGAACCTTTTCATAGGTCCCTTTGAAGCAAATCTCAGTTGCTTCAGAGGAACTTCTCATCGCCAGCCAGCTCCTGTTCACATTGTTCCCTTCACTCAGAATAAAACTCCTGATAAGAGTGGAGAAAAAGACCTCACCTCCCGGCAGCCTGCCTGTGCTGGGACACGTGGGGCTGGCTGCAGCCTCCTCACACTCAGAGCAGGGAAAATAAGGGAGGTCTTCAGTGGCTGGGGTGACACACGCAATGCAAGCCAGGCAGGAGCTCCCTTTGGGGATGGCCTACAGCAAGTCCCAATGTCACAATGACATTGTTTGTTGGAAAACACTGGTCTGTGATTACTGTGGGCCCAGTTAAGGTAGGTGTGCGTTATGTGCACCATTGGCTCCCACAGGCTGAGTACTCCTTGCACTCAAATCCCTGCTGGGGCTCTGTGGTTTAGCCATGCCCCCCACCCTGGGCTCTCCTTGCAGACAGGCTCTTCTCCTGGATACCTGCTTGTTTGCAGGGCGGGAGCCGACCCCTTTTTATGGGGGGGGAGAGGTCTGTGTTGACACCCACAACAAGCCTCACCAGCACCCAGAGGGCTATGGAACAGCTGGTGGGAGCTTCCCAGCTTCATCTGCTGCTGACTTGCTGACTCCGATGGTTTGTATCTGCTCAGCATCACCCTGAGTTTTCCATCCTGTTGTGTCTCTCCATTTTCTCTTGTCCACTCGACAACACCTCAAGGGCAGGAGATGCATTTCACCAGGCAGGTGGACAAGCTCTAAGATTCTACCAGCTAGGTGTATCTGCAAACACCTCCGAGTTTCCCCCACACGAGCTCCAACGCTCACGCCACTGCTCACAAACGTGACCCCGCCCCGAGCACTGCACCCTGAGTCCTGCTGCAGACACCCCGACGGCACTGCTGCTGTTGCTGCCATCCGTCTCGTGGTGTCTCCCAAACACAGAGAGCTGCAGAGCTAAGAGCAAGCAGCAATTTTAGGGAGCATGGTGATGAAGCCAGGACAGAAATGCTGCTCAGAGCCCCCAGGGTTTCCCTTGGGTGACTGTTCTAAGGCAGCACAGCTGCCATGGTCAAAGGGAGGGACTAAAGGTACATATCATCGTTCCAGGTGTAACCCCTGTATTTCAATAGAAGGAGAATCTCCTGCAGGAATGAAGATTGTTTTGCTCCTCGTTGTCAGAGGGGAGGAGGGGAGCGAAGCCCTGCCTGCATCTCTGTGCCGTGTAGGTGTCTGCACGAGCCCGGGACTCGTGGTACGTGTCAGCAGAGAAGGCAAGCAGCCCACCTCTGATTCCCATGTGATTGGAGTCAGATGCTTGGTGGTGTCTCTGATGCTTTCTCCCCCACCTTGGGCCTGTATCCAAGGAAGCACTGCAGTTTTGGGTGGTATTTTCTGTCTATGAGCCTCTGTAGAGGCTGGTGCCCAGGCACCAGATACAATGCCCAGGTGGAAGGTACCTGCTGAAGAGCCAAGCCCACAGCTCTGCAAACACAGCCCCTGGAGAAATGAACGTCACATGTAATCCTTCTTGCACCTCACACTCATAAGAACCCACCCAGTCAAATATCACAAACAGGTTTTAAAAGATCTGAGTAAGTTTTTTATCATCAATAACATGAGCAGATAAACTAGGGCTCATCAGATCACCCCTTCAGAACAAAAGGTTATCAGTAAAAAAGATGAGGAGAAATGTATTCCTGCCACATTCGGCTTCATCACCTCACCGGGAGTGCCACGTGCGTTTGGAGAGGCACTGAGGGGGAAGGATCCTGCCCTGCCCAGCTGCACCAGCATCCCCCAAGATGCCAAAGCAGCAGAGATGTTCCACATCACCATGGGTTCCTCTGCCCAGCTCACCATGGCAAAGCTGGAGCCAGTCAAAGAGCTCGCAGAGAGCTCAAGATGAGGCCCCTCTACAAAATCAACTCTCTCTAATGGACCCGCTTTAATTTCAGGCAGCAAAAATGAAAACAATATGGCTCAGGACAATTATTTTCCTTTCCAGAGGGACAAAGTCACTTGGTCACTTCGGTGTGTCCTCTGCTGTGTGCTCTAATTACCCTGAGATGCTCTACCTGGAGAGAGCCTTAATACATAATTATATACCATTAGTGATGAGAATAACACGACAACTGCTTTGGATAATCACGCAGAGCACAATTTCTGCCAGTCTCCTAGATACCACAGACACATAAGTATTGGTCTCATTTTGTACGAGAGAGTATTTGGGAGGAATTATTTAAAGCCGGTAATAAAAACTGCAGCCACACAAGCCTGGTTTCATGGGGCTCAGATGAAAACCAAAGGGAAAATTCACTGCAAAGTCCAATCAACTGCTAGAAATCTTTTATTTTTATTATTTTTTAAAACCTAATTAAAAGCAGAGTTAAGGTAGCAAAAGGAAGCCGGCCTTCAGAAAATTGCCTGTGTGCTCTCTTCCTGGAGATCGTGTGAACTCTCTCTGGTGTTGATTTAAAGACTTTGAGAAGCTGAGCTGCCATCCTTAGGTAAACTCTTCTTATGTTTTACGAGCCTGCTGCTAAGAATTTGTCACATATTTCTTGCCTGAATTTGTCCAACTTCCCTTTCTAAGCAATGGGTAGAGTTTTGCCTTTCCCTGTTCTGCTCAAGAGCCAAGCGCTGCCAGGAGCTTCCCTCTCCTCGGGGTATCTGGGGACACAGCAGAGCTCCCCTAGTCCATCCTCACACCACACCTCTCCTGTTTGCTCCCCCTTTCACAGCCTTTTCAACACAGAGCCTCAGATGAGCCCAGACTTTCCCACAGCAGCCTTTTTTTTT
>VYZU01009847.1:0-15046 GCA_013401355.1 Ceyx cyanopectus
TAACTCCCCCCAGAGCCTGACTCAGCCTTCCCACGTAGAGGATGTGTTCCCAGGGGGCTGACTGTGTATCCTCTCTCCTGTTCCTTTGCAAAGGAGGAAAGCAGCCTCGCAGTCAGACAAGCCAGCTGACAGAAAAGAAGAGGAAAGCCAAAATGTAAGTGAAAAGACTGTTCTGCTCCTGCCACATCACAGAGAGTTTCTGAATCTTTTTGCAAAAAAAAAAAAAGGAGAAAAATGATGTATTTTGCCATGCTAGAGGTGAAACTTGAAGTGGACTTGACCCCACCAGCAGTGCCTGGAGGAAACTTGCTTTTGTGGAAGAGAACTCTTCATTTCTCCTCCTGAATTCAGCTCTGTCCTGGTTTTTTCTCTTGGCAGGATGATGCTAGCACCTCTCCTTCGCCCAGCACACGAGGTCCCACCCAGCAGCAGCAAAATTCAGCAGGTATTCAATCAAACTATAGTGTTGATGTTGTCTTCTTGACCACCTCTATACTCTGGGTTCTTCCTCCTGCTCCTAAGGGCACTAAGAATAAAATTCCCAGGTACCTGTTGTTTTAAAAGCTGTGCTCAGCAAGCAAAAACACAGCCAAAAAAATGATAATAAGCCCAGTTTAGCTCATGGGGTCCAGTCCTGTAGCTCAATATCTGTGTCTTCAACACTGCACCTAAATCTAGGAGAAAAAATCAGTATTATTTTACTGTTGGTGGTGTACTGTCCTGGTTTATCCAGCTGGGCTTTGGGTCTCAAACTGTTATCCCTCCTTAACCCACTAGGAAGGCTGATCCTGAGAGTGATGAGGTGAAATTAAACAGCCCTTAAATATGTTTTGTTTTTTTCCTATGATGAGTTGAAAGAGCTGTATCTAAGTAGATAAGCTTCAAGCCAGTCAGATTCATCCTTGCATCAGCCTTGGCTTCCATACCTGCTGCATGAAGTCTCTCCCAAGGGAATGAGTATTTCAGCATTCCAGCTTCCTCTTGGAACAAAGCCATGACTTGGCTGCTTTGCCAGGGAAGAGGAACAAGCCAAGGGCCTAGATGAGGAATGAGATCTAGAGATTTCCCTGGGAGTGTCTGTCATTCTTGTAAAGAGCTTTTTAGGAGCTCACAGAGGAGCCAACCTGAAATGTAGACAGCATTAAATAAATTCTCTGTGGGGATTTGCATAGTGGGGGGCTCACTGAGTTGGTTTTTTTAGCTACACCCACATTTCCTACTAACTATGCAGACAGAAGATCTAAGACTTCTTAAAATAAGTATTGTACTGAATAAACTGAGCCTTGCAGCAATTAACTTGTATTTTTTAATAGATGTGATTTATGCTTTTCCTCCTCCTGGAGGAAACACTTCAGCAGTGTTTGCCTCCTCAGTCCCTAATTAAAGGGGTTGTTAAGCAGATTTTGTCAATGCAACAACTCCTTCAGCAATCCTGCTTTTCTGGATCTAAGTCACTCACCCTCCCTGAGTGAAAGCAGCAGGATGAGACCATCCACCTCACCATGGTTTGATCACTAGAGAAAATAAACAGCAACTTCTTTTGCTTTTCAGACTCTGGGAAGAAGCCATGGGAAAGGAGCAATTCTGTTGAAAAGCCTGTATCTTCATTACTTTCCAGGTGAGCTGTTGAGGGTGTCCCTGCAGCAGTGGGGATGGTCACCCTGGCCCCTGTGCCACCTGCACAACTCATGTCTTGTTTCATTCCATTGCTGTAGAAACCCATCAGTGCTGAAGAGCTGTGAAGCTAAGAGCCCCACCCAATCCCACGTGTCTCCTAGGTACTGGCTAACAGCCTGGCTTCTTAACCACCTTGGCTTCTCCTTTGCCTAATCCCACCACTCAGCACTAATGCTTTGTCTTCTGGCATGTCCTGTGCTGATTTTCCTACCAGCTGCTTTGTCTGTCCTGGCACAAAGCATGGAGAGAGTGGAAACAGCCCCCTGCTCAAGTGGGCACTGATGTTAATCACCCCTGAAGCAGTGCTAAAAGCATTTCTGCTCATGAATTGAGGCTTGGGCTTGGTAGGGTTTGGAGCATCTTTTTGCAGCAGGTTCAGGATGACCCTGCCAATTAGAGAAGATTTTCTTGTCCAGCCTCCACAGAAATTCCACAGCTAAGGCAGAAATCTGAAGGGCCTGCAGCTGGGGAGAAGGGGATTTATTCCTCCATCCATGCAGGCAGGAGGAAGGAGAGCAAAGCTTGGTGCAGGTTAGTAACACTGAGCTCTCAAAGGCCCAGCCACAGACAGGGCACTCAGACAGGTGAGGGACAAAAGCTGGCAGGTGTCAAAAGCCAAGAAGCCTGAAGTAAAACTCCAGGAGTCCTGTGGGTCAGAACAACCAGGTTGTTGGAACATCCACACCCATGTTCTCACCCATGGAGACTGAGATATCCTGGGCAGCTGAGGGGAGACACCCTTCCTGTGCTGGTCCAGCACTTACTGGAGTCTCTCCAGCTCTCCTAAAACCAAATTTGGACTATTTGAAGGAGCCAGCAAATTTTCACCAGTGTTCTTACAATGCCATTCCATCCTGGGAGAAGGAGTCCAGTGGGATCAAGTCTCTCCTGGTTTGACACTTGGAGCAGTGCTCAGCCTTTGCTCAAATGACTCCTGTGGGGGAAACAAGCAGGTTTCAAAAGCTCTCAGCAGCTTCTGTTCCTATTTCTGTCTGTCTTAACCCCCAACTGAGCTGTGAGCTGGCAGGAGACATGTTCAGCTTTTCTCTTAGCAAGACCAAGTGGCAGAATCTCCACCAGTTTGGGCCCAGAGATGATGGCAGAGCTGTTGGGAGCATCCACAGCATGGTTAATTTTTGAAATGGTTTAGAGTTACTGATTAAAAGAGAAGGCAAAGCAGCTTCTGCTTCCTTAATTCACTTTATCAGCCATCATTATTAGAGTTCAGCCCACTGACTAATAGTATCCTGGAAAACTGGTAACTTGCCAGTAAGGACAGATTGGGTTTGTTTCTGGGTCAAGAAGTGCCTGTGCTATCAGCAAACTCCACTTGACTCAGTCAGGAAAGGATTACTGGGCTTTTCTTTTCTCTTTTTTTCTTTAATAGCCAAATCTAGGTGGCCAGGACAGGGTTGCTGTACAGAAAACACCTGGGAGGGGAAAACCAGCTCTCTAGCTTGCAAATCCCAAAGGCTGTAATAAAAAAAACATTGCTAAACAGGATTTATCCCCTGAAGACATCTCAGCAATTCTAGTCTGAAACCATTGAGACTCCTACCACCCCTAAAAAAGATATTTAAATAGAGTAAATGAAATTTCAGTGCAGTCTTTGCACTCCAGTCTGTCTGCTGCAGGGGAAAGCAGCATCTCTGAGGGTGCCCTGACTGCCTTTTCTGTGCTCTTCTCAAGGATGAAGCCAGTGAGCAGCAGCAACGACGTGGCAATGGATGCCTTAGATTTGGATCGAATGAAACAGGTGAGTTCGGAAGCCTTCCACAGCTCAGGGGTGCGACGAGCCGCCCATTTTCCCCCATGCATGCGCTGTACCAGGCAAAGCAGCTCTTCGGCCTTCTGGTTCCCCCTAGAGGTGCTTAGAGAAGGGGCTGGCTGGTGAGCAGCACCACAGCACCAACCTCCCTGCTGCCTCATCAAGAAAACCCAGAAATGATGCAAAGAAACGGTGCCAGCATCTTCTGCATCCTCAGGCTGGGAGTGCAGGGACAGCTGCTAGCAGTGCTAGGCTCTGAGCCAGCAGAGTGGAGGTGGGGGACCAGCACAACCATGTTAAACTTGCCTTTTCTTCCACCCCTCTCAGAAGGAAAATTCTGAGCAGCTGACTTGTGTTTTGTCTCATCAGGAAATATTGGAGGAAGTTGTAAGAGAGTTACACAAAGTGAAAGAGGAGATAATTGATGGTAAGAAAGAGAAAAATTATTATTTTTCTCATCTTTCTGACTGATTCCCCATAGATAAAGATGATAGGAACTGCAGAGAAGTTCCCTGGTATTTTCAGACTTCTTGGAGCAGCTCTGATTCATAGGCACAGCTGAAGAACAAGCATCTTATCTGAGTTCTGATCATCATATCTTGTTTTCATCCTCTATTTTTATGCTGCTGCTGAGCATTTTCACCCCCAACCTATGAGAAATTCCCTGGGTGGTGTTTCTCACAAGCAGGAGGAAGCCTGTAGCCCATGGCAGCTCTGTTATCACAATCAGGGAGTGGGGAAATCCCTTGTCACTGGGATGAGGAGGGGACAAAGGGACCAAACAGCATCTTCTGGAGGCCTCCTGTGCTTGAAGAGCTGCTGCAGACCTTCATTTGATGACAGCTTTGCAACTAGGTTTCCTAAGTGGTTGAAAAGTCAATTTAGCAGCACCTTAGAACTTGCTCTGCAGTGTGAAATGTCTTTTTTTCAGGCCACACAGCCCTTTGAAGCCCACACTGCCCACAGCCTGCTCCCCCCCAGTCTCACTTTCCCCCAGGAGGGGAAAAAGAGGAGCCTTTTCCAGCTAAAAATCCATCCCCTGTTGCCTTCTGTGCTCAGAAAACCCCGGGGCAGCTTGGGGTTGAGGAGACCCTCACCCACAGGCTCCTGTCCCAGCAGCTCAGCCCTCAGAGAGCCTCCCTAGCTGATTTCAGTGGCAGACAAACCCCTGGCAGGTCCCCCCTCCTTCAGGCCAGCACTGCAGTGTGCCAGCAAACAGCCAACTGCTTCTCCTGACTCATCCTTCTACCCTCCACTCATCCTTTTGCCAGCGTGCAGCCTCTCTACTTAGCTTTGCCATCCCACACTGGGGTATTTAAACACTTACAAATATCTTGATCTGTAAAAGCCAAGGTGCACTGACCTGTTTGGTTTGGTTTTGTAGCCATACGGCAGGAGGTGAGTAGGATCAGTACAACATAAGGATTGCAGAGCATTCGGATGGTACCGAGGATGCCAGGAAGATTGGAGCATTCCTGAGTGTCCCAAGGTCATGCCAGCTGGGGAGAGAGGACACCTGCACTGTCTTTGTTCTGATACCCTTTTTATTAGCAGACTCAGCACACTTTGAAGCTTGCTGCTGCCTTGGATTTGCTTCATTTAAAAGAAAAGAAAAAGTCTTAATCTAAAGAATATTAAATTTTAAAGTTCTGGATTTTTTAGATTTCATCTGACACTGCACATTGGATTCGTCAGCCTTTTTTTTTTTTTTGTATTTTGTATTTGCTTATTTAAATGTATTCCCTTTCTTTTTAGTAGTAGATAAGAACACACGTGACCCATTTGCTTTTTGATAGATGACTTCAAAGTAATTTTACTAGTAGTCTGCAATGTCAATGAAGATCCTTTGCCAACAGAGATGTGTTGTGGCATCACCAGAAGAAACAGAGACATGTTAGTTGTCAGCCAACGAGTTCTTTGTCTCAGAGTTATCACAATATAAAGAGAAATGGTACGTCAGTGCATCACAGTATCTGTGTTCATATTGGTAATAAACTGTTTATTGTCCACATGGCCCTGCCTTTTGCCTGTTTCCTTGGGCTCCTCAGCTCCCCAGGCCTTCATCCCCTCCAGTGGACGAGGAGGAGGAGGTGACTGAGCCTCACTCCGAGGTGCTCTGCTGGTTCCCAGCCACAGGGATGTGCAGTGGGGGGGATATTTGCAGGAGTGCCACTGCCAGGGCATCTCCATCTCCCAGACACTACCTCACTTTGCCTGTTGCTTCCAGAGGGAAGGGAATCCCAGTGCTAGGCTTGTTAAATCCCAGGCACTCAAACACCTCCACTCTAGCACACAGCCACCTATTTGTTCCTCTCTTCTTGCCAGAACATTAGTGTGGCCACACAATGGAAAACTGGATTAATTTTTAAGCTAAGGGAATAAAACTGTAGCCCTAAAGTGCTTTTAACCCAGCCCCACATGCCCTGTGGTTACAAAAAAACACCAAACCAACAAGCTACCAGCCTTCTGCCAAGGTAGGGGCAAGGACAAGTGTGCCAGGGAGAGGACAGGATCACTACCCACACCCATGGAACCAGCCTGCACTGCACCAGCCTTCCAGTCACTTCCAGTTCCCACTGGGCTGGAGAGGGGAGAGCAGGAGGGGATGCCCAGCTGGGGACCCTGATGGGAGGCAAGGCAAGAAGGGGTTGCCAACATTGGTTGCCCTCATTTTACACCTTAGCCTCTGTGTCAGGATAGGGAGGGGACTTCACCCTGGAACAGCTGAGTAAAGGAACTAGAGAGAGGTGACAACAAAGAGAAGGACAATAGTCATGCTGAGGAAGATAGCATAATCTTTATGGTGGGTTTTATATTAACTGGATAAATGGGCCAGCAGGGATGAGGAGGAGCTTGCTAAGGCCATGGGAAGTTGGCTCATGGAGTTCTAGCAGCACTGAAGTGAATTAACAACACACAACAAGCTCCCTGACACGAGCAGTTACGAAAGTAAATGGAAGTTTCCACACCAAAGCTTCTCCCTTTGGGAGAAAAGCAACTTAAGACTGTTCTGCACTGAGGAACCAGGGGAGTGTCAGAAGAAACCCCAGTTCTTCCTTTTCTAGAAGCACAACCCATGAAGCAAAACACCATCTGTGTATGAACTAGACTGTAGGAGGAAGGAGTGAAATGGGATTTATTGAGGCAATCAGGCTGGGAAGGTTTCCAGGGTAGAGGGAAGTGATGACAGGGGATCTGACCTCCTGGCTCCTAAGGTAGAGATCTGCTTGGAGAAAGGAGGGTGATAAGGTTTTTGATGATGCAGAATTATTGAGGATAGGCAGAAATTGATAGTTGGAGAGGACAGGCCAGAAGATTTAACTATTCCAGGGAGTAGAAATAGCACAAAGACACACAGGGAGGGAAATAATTCAGGGGCATGTCCACACTGCTGCCCAGGCAGCAAGCAGAAGGCTGAAGGGTTTTTCCTCCCCACACCAGCTCTGCCAGTGAGCTACAGTGAGTATGAGATCCTAACAACAGGAATAGAGTCATCAGAGGTTTAGACAAAGCCCTGGAATAAAAGCCAAACAGCAGCTACTAAAATAATGATACAAGTGTACAAAAATACAGGCATATTCCATTACATGTACAAAATCTCTGCTAATTAACAGAAGATAATAAGATTAGACAAGCCATGGAGCTGGGGCATCCTTGGGTTCTCCAGAAAGTATCATGCACTGCTGTGTGCCAGTCCTCCCTGCTTCACAGTCCTGTGCACACACAGTATCTCCATCTCTTCTGGCACGAGGACAACCAGGGCTAAACACCACACACACAGCAAACATTCACTTTCCACTGCACAACTCAGCCTTAGGCAGTTAATTCTAAGCTTAGCCCGAAGGTTCAGATCATCACAGCTCACACTCCTCTGTTTCTCAGGGTAACAGCATCAGCAGCAATGTCAGCAGCCTAAAAGTGCATCCAATTGCTTCATTTTCACACACATCCCCTCAGCCTAAGGACCATGAACCAACCCAGCACACACAAACACCCTCCTTCTGCTGCAAACTCGACTGAGCAATCCAACCACCAGTGCAGGAGGCAGAGCCAGCCCATTAACTTTCCTTTGCCAGCTTGCACAGTCTCTTCACCCTTGAGTAAGGCCCAATAGTGTCATCAAAAACAAAGTCCCACAGAACTCGAATCCAGGACTGGTGATGTGGGAGGTTATCATAATATTCTGCTGCAATCTTCTTCACCTGGAAGGAGAAGAGAGAGAGAGGAGAAGCTGTTGAGCTGCACAGACTCAGGTGTGTTTCAGATCTGATAGCAACAGCCATCACCTGCAAGTTACTTGCTATTGCTTGTGAGCTTCTGAAGTTCAGCCAAAAGAGATGTCCTGGAATCCGTTTGGATGCTCCTCAGCTGATCTCTGAGTCAGTTTTTACCTCCCTGTGTCAGAATTTGACTGTTGGATCACTGCCTTCAGTAGAACTCTTGTGCTGCTGCTGAGATGCCTGATCCACCTTCATTTGCCAAGACTCCACCACCCTGTGTTAAAACCCTGTTTGCCACCTGTAATACTCACCTGCTGAAGGCTCTGGCTAGGAGAAAAAACACTGATTGAGCAGATGCCAGGCACAGGCTTGCCTACACTTCATTTTCTTTCTGCTGCANTTCTTGCCAGAACATTAGTGTGGCCACACAATGGAAAACTGGATTAATTTTTAAGCTAAGGGAATAAAACTGTAGCCCTAAAGTGCTTTTAACCCAGCCCCACATGCCCTGTGGTTACAAAAAAACACCAAACCAACAAGCTACCAGCCTTCTGCCAAGGTAGGGGCAAGGACAAGTGTGCCAGGGAGAGGACAGGATCACTACCCACACCCATGGAACCAGCCTGCACTGCACCAGCCTTCCAGTCACTTCCAGTTCCCACTGGGCTGGAGAGGGGAGAGCAGGAGGGGATGCCCAGCTGGGGACCCTGATGGGAGGCAAGGCAAGAAGGGGTTGCCAACATTGGTTGCCCTCATTTTACACCTTAGCCTCTGTGTCAGGATAGGGAGGGGACTTCACCCTGGAACAGCTGAGTAAAGGAACTAGAGAGAGGTGACAACAAAGAGAAGGACAATAGTCATGCTGAGGAAGATAGCATAATCTTTATGGTGGGTTTTATATTAACTGGATAAATGGGCCAGCAGGGATGAGGAGGAGCTTGCTAAGGCCATGGGAAGTTGGCTCATGGAGTTCTAGCAGCACTGAAGTGAATTAACAACACACAACAAGCTCCCTGACACGAGCAGTTACGAAAGTAAATGGAAGTTTCCACACCAAAGCTTCTCCCTTTGGGAGAAAAGCAACTTAAGACTGTTCTGCACTGAGGAACCAGGGGAGTGTCAGAAGAAACCCCAGTTCTTCCTTTTCTAGAAGCACAACCCATGAAGCAAAACACCATCTGTGTATGAACTAGACTGTAGGAGGAAGGAGTGAAATGGGATTTATTGAGGCAATCAGGCTGGGAAGGTTTCCAGGGTAGAGGGAAGTGATGACAGGGGATCTGACCTCCTGGCTCCTAAGGTAGAGATCTGCTTGGAGAAAGGAGGGTGATAAGGTTTTTGATGATGCAGAATTATTGAGGATAGGCAGAAATTGATAGTTGGAGAGGACAGGCCAGAAGATTTAACTATTCCAGGGAGTAGAAATAGCACAAAGACACACAGGGAGGGAAATAATTCAGGGGCATGTCCACACTGCTGCCCAGGCAGCAAGCAGAAGGCTGAAGGGTTTTTCCTCCCCACACCAGCTCTGCCAGTGAGCTACAGTGAGTATGAGATCCTAACAACAGGAATAGAGTCATCAGAGGTTTAGACAAAGCCCTGGAATAAAAGCCAAACAGCAGCTACTAAAATAATGATACAAGTGTACAAAAATACAGGCATATTCCATTACATGTACAAAATCTCTGCTAATTAACAGAAGATAATAAGATTAGACAAGCCATGGAGCTGGGGCATCCTTGGGTTCTCCAGAAAGTATCATGCACTGCTGTGTGCCAGTCCTCCCTGCTTCACAGTCCTGTGCACACACAGTATCTCCATCTCTTCTGGCACGAGGACAACCAGGGCTAAACACCACACACACAGCAAACATTCACTTTCCACTGCACAACTCAGCCTTAGGCAGTTAATTCTAAGCTTAGCCCGAAGGTTCAGATCATCACAGCTCACACTCCTCTGTTTCTCAGGGTAACAGCATCAGCAGCAATGTCAGCAGCCTAAAAGTGCATCCAATTGCTTCATTTTCACACACATCCCCTCAGCCTAAGGACCATGAACCAACCCAGCACACACAAACACCCTCCTTCTGCTGCAAACTCGACTGAGCAATCCAACCACCAGTGCAGGAGGCAGAGCCAGCCCATTAACTTTCCTTTGCCAGCTTGCACAGTCTCTTCACCCTTGAGTAAGGCCCAATAGTGTCATCAAAAACAAAGTCCCACAGAACTCGAATCCAGGACTGGTGATGTGGGAGGTTATCATAATATTCTGCTGCAATCTTCTTCACCTGGAAGGAGAAGAGAGAGAGAGGAGAAGCTGTTGAGCTGCACAGACTCAGGTGTGTTTCAGATCTGATAGCAACAGCCATCACCTGCAAGTTACTTGCTATTGCTTGTGAGCTTCTGAAGTTCAGCCAAAAGAGATGTCCTGGAATCCGTTTGGATGCTCCTCAGCTGATCTCTGAGTCAGTTTTTACCTCCCTGTGTCAGAATTTGACTGTTGGATCACTGCCTTCAGTAGAACTCTTGTGCTGCTGCTGAGATGCCTGATCCACCTTCATTTGCCAAGACTCCACCACCCTGTGTTAAAACCCTGTTTGCCACCTGTAATACTCACCTGCTGAAGGCTCTGGCTAGGAGAAAAAACACTGATTGAGCAGATGCCAGGCACAGGCTTGCCTACACTTCATTTTCTTTCTGCTGCAAATCAGAGCTGGGCTCCTCCAGCACACACAGGGGGATCTGTTCTCCTCAACCTGCTTTAGAAATGCTGAGGCCACGAGTCTAATAACATTTAGAGCTGTCACAAAGCCCCAAGGCCTCATACGAACACAAATATCTTGGATACCCAGCCTCCAAAGCTTCATTTCAGCTTTGACAAGGTGAGTCCCCAGCACACTGCTGCTCAGACCCTCCCTCCCACCTCCATTTTAGAAGCTCTGCCTGAATTTTGACTTTGAACAGCAATTAGACCTTCCTATGTCCTAGCCAAGTCCAGCTGGCAGGTCCCCTCTGCTGCAGAACCCCCATGTATTTCTTACCCACGGAGCTGGAGATGCAAAGAAACCAACTCAGCTCCCAGCAGCAACGTTTCAGGCAGTGGCTGCAGCCTCCACCAGCAAAGTGACCAACTAAAAAGGACTCCAGTGGTGAAGCAGGAAAAAAAGTGGTTGAGCAAAGAAGCCAATAAACAACCTGTGTTCAACTCAGTTAACTTCTGCACTCTCAGCAGACACAAGCAGCTGGGCACAAGGCTGAAAAGCTCAGGTGGTCTGGAAACTTGAATTGAAACATCTACTCCAATCACATATTCTGCAGCTGTATTCCAGGTGTAAACCAGGCCACTAGAATACATTTGATAATGAGGGTGATTAATAAAAGCATCCAGCAGTGAATTTTGAGGAATTTCATACCCACCACATTCTGAAAGCAGGGAGCTCAGTTATGGTGGCAGCTCATGCTGAATGAGAAGATCAGCACAGAAAGCACCAGAGGTGAGCAGGGGCTTGCACTGGAGTGTGTGACACTAAATCAGCTGCAGGACAGTGACTCAGAGCCACACAAAGCTCTGCTTGGCTTTTCTTTTTGCTGGAAGGCAGCACTTGCACCACTGTGCTCTGGGCAGGACAACTGTATGTACAATGGAGACAACAAGGTGAACCACAATAACATATCTGTGACAAAGGGAAGACTTAATGGATACAGTTAGAGGGAAAAATCCTGAAGGGATTTGTTATGGAAAAGTTTGGGAGGTGCCTGTTCCCATTTTGGCATCACATGGCAGGAAAGAATTTTCAAAGCAGCTCATCAGTTGGAATTTCTTTCAGCATCTCCATATGTAAAACAAAATTATCTCCTCCTTACCTGCCAGAAAATCTGGAGAGTGGGAGGGTAGAAAGTAATTGGGTTTTAATCCTAGAATCATTCAGGTTGGAAAAGCCCCTTGGGATCATCCAGTGCAACCATCAGCCCTGCTCTGCAGAGTTCACCCCTAAACCATGGCCCTCAAACACATCCAAATGACACCCAGGGCTGGGGACTCAACCCCCTCCCTGGGCAGCCTTTGCTAGTGTCTTTCAGGAAATTTTTTTCCCTCCTGCCCAGTCTGCCCCTCCCCTGGTGCAGCTGGAACCCATCCCCTCTTGTTCTATCACTAATTGCTAATGAATGCAGACTCCTTTTCATTTAAAGCACTAAACTACATCTATTAAGTAAATCTGAGGCTGGAAGAGTCATCCCCCTTGATGCATTCTGGTTGCAGCACAAAACCTGTGGGTGGGAGTTTCCAGGCAGCAGGTTTTTGCAGCCAGGCCATAGATCATCTCCAGGAGGATGGCACTCTGACAAAATACTCCTAAATCCTGCTCCTGAATTCCCCCTCAAGCCCTCCCTATTGCATTGGAGATGGACTAATTCCTTCAGGAGCTGCTCTGTCTCACCCCAGTGCTAGTTTGTGAGTGGAATTTACCATGGAAGGATAAGAAGGCATCACAAAGTCTGCAAGAAGCTGGTGGACTGAGGTTTTCCCTTCAGATATATTGAGGTGGTAGGTAGGAAATCACATCCATTAGACTGAAACTTCTGCTTTTGTGCTCCTGGAGCAGAGCAACAGCACCCCAGACTCTGTTGGAAATGATGGGTGCAAAATTAAAAGCAGCTTCACATTTCACCATGGCTGGTCTAGACCCCTTGGGTGACTTGGTTTGGGTGACCCTGCTCTGGCAGGGGGGGTTGGACTAGATGATCTTCTAGCTTCCTTCCAACCCCTAACATGATCCTGTTTGTCAGCTCTACAGAAGCTAGAGCTCCTTGTGACAAGAAGCTGACATGATATTTAGGATGCTAGAAAGCATATCACAGCAATTCCCTCTGCAGTCCTTGGCCAAGGGGAATGACTCCAGCTAGTCCTCCTGGCCATCAAGGGGTTAATGAAATCTGCCATTCCAAATCAGCACATCTACCATCTTTTCCAGTCTTGTCTGTCTAATAAATCTGGTTTCATACCAGGGCTTTTCCTTTTCCCACAAGCTTAATGAGTAACTAGTTTGCCTCTGGTAACACTGCAGTTTTTATTGGAGTGAGTTCCCCCCTCTTCTCCTGTCCCCTCTTCATGAATAAATCCAATCCTTCTCATGATGAACAACAGATTGCTCACTTATTTGGTAAATAATGCTGTATTTTTTTAGTTATAATGCTTCATGCAAAGGCTAATCTAGTCTATGGTGCTTTTATAGATCAGGTCCTTCATTATAATGTTAAATTTTATGGTCTCTTATGTAATTTCTTCTTATACTAGTGGGACAAGTTCTTACTGCTCACTCATGTGCTCATCTTTAATATCTCTGAGCTTACAGCACAGCCTAATTCTTCCTCTTTCAAAGCTGTCACCCTCCTAGGGTAAAGGTCCTTCCAGTGGCAAACATATTACTCAGAACATTCTGAGTGACACACCTGGAACAAAGGACAAAGCTGAATTTACTTTTCTGATAAGCAAGTGGAAAAGCCAGTTACTTTCCAAGATTAAGATCCAGTTATTCCCTGATCCTATTTCTCCCCTGCTCTCAATCGTGCAGGAAAGGAACCAAATAAAGATCTTTATGCCACTTGACAATTACTTTTAAAAATGAGATAGTGATGCTGAGATGTCATCCCTATAAAACAATTCAGCTCTTAGAAGTTGAAGCACCTAGGGGATTAAATCTCCAGAGGCTAGACCTCTGCTGAGTGAAGAATGTGCTGGGAGGTTGAGAACAAGAGGTTTCTACCCCATCTGTTATGAAATTCAAACATTCAAGCTCTCCAGAGAGGATCTGTCCCCTGTCTCCTGTCACTGAAGAGACAGGATTTTTTTCTTCTCAATTGTGAATTTTTCTTCTCAATTGAGTATTTTTCTTCTCACTTTGCAGAATAAAAATAACCAACTGGTTTCAATGGACAAAAGATTTTCTACAGCAACTGTTTTGCCAAAGGATTTTTCACTTCTCCTGATGGATTTTCCTTTGGAATTGATCCCTTGTCAAAGATCTGACCTTTCCCAGCTCGTTCTGTCAGGCAGCAGTGACTGACAAGCCTGATGCCTCCTCCACCAGCTGCCTGAGAGCTAGAAACACATCCCCGTGAAACTCAGCTCCCAACTCTGTCCTCTTTACCCAGGAGGGCAGACACTTCAGCTGCTGCACTGCCCTGAGGAATGAGGAATGAACTCTTCGTGGCGTGGGAGGGGAAAAGTTTTGCAGGTCTCAATCAGGTCTGGAGCAACAGCCCTGGCAAAGCTCCATCAGTCACTAGTGTAAGATCCAGAGCTCACCTCCTTTTCTGCTATTTACATGGCAGTAATCTCAGGATCTAAGCCTAGCCAACAAGTTGGAACTAAAGCTGAGCTCATGCACCTCCCAGCTGAGCTATCAGGAATATCAGCAATGGGAGCACCTGACAGGAGGAACATGGGCTGCTCCAAACAGAGCTGTTAAAACAGAGCAGCAGGGTCTCCTACACCCACCAGTAAATGTTCCTCTTGCTTTGGATCTGCTCTCAGTGTTTCTGTGAAGAACCCATAAAGCAGAGTTTCCCTGGATATACCATGATGACATTTCCCTATGGCACCTTGAGGTCACAGCTCCTGAACCTCCTCAGCTCCACCTGATGATGTTGCAGCAGCAGTTCCCTGCTTTGCATCAGTCCAGAGACAGGAGATAGTTTCCTTCTGATGATGATGCCGGAGGAGTTGTCTGTAGGAGTCAACACTTGCAAGTCACGTACCTCTAACTCTGGGAGCACCTGCTGAGGAACCCAGCAGAGCAGCCACAGCCCTGGAGGGAGGTTGAAAACCACCCCTAAACACCTGGGCTTTGCAAATTTGATTCCTACAACTGATAACATGGAAGAAAAAAAAAAGGGGGTTGGTTTTCCAAAGAGGAAAGCCAAGGAATTTTCCCAGTGACAGGTGAGGCATCCTCAGTTTCTGTGGGTGGAGCAGCAGAGCTAAAACCACTGGTGCAGAGTGGGGCTTCATCTTCCAGTGCTCTTTGTGTCAGGCAGGAACATGCCCTGGTGCTTATGTCATCTCAAAAATAGACTTTTGTTTGATGTTAATCAAGCAACAGAGTTAGAGGATTGATCATTAGGCATTTTTTTAGCAGTAATTGCCAATCTGCCTCACTTCAGGTGGGCCTTTACACTCAAAGAGATGAAACCCGGTGGCTGAGGGGAGGAATGGGGAAATTGAGAGTATTGTTGGTGGGTTTTATCAAGCAATGAGCATTCCTCAAGCCCTCTGAGGCTCTGATGCTCTCATTTCCATCAAATAAACTAAATATTACAGCAGGTTGGCAACCATATCCCTCAATCTCCTGCTTAAAATGAATTAGAAGCAAATCCAAAAA
>VYZU01009885.1:0-20600 GCA_013401355.1 Ceyx cyanopectus
CTTAGTCTCTCATTAAAAAAAAAAAGTAGCCTGTTGCTCTCCTGCAGAAGCTTTCCATCACCCTTCTACAAAAAAAAATAGTCTGCCTAAGCATGTCTAAATGCACTTCAGAAGTTAGTATGTTTGTAAAAAGAATGTGTATGTATGTAATGTTAAAAGAATTTCCATCTAGCCATATCTGATAATGACTTGCAGTAGTTGCCAACTGTTGAGCAGCTTTTATTAAAAGAACAGATTAATTCTATGTATATACAATTACTTAAGAGCCACAAAATTCAGAACAGCTGATACATTTTTTATCCGTAAAGAGTAAACCAGGTAATGTGGACTAAACTTCTCAAATCCATGAAGAATGCGGACTTTTTTTTATAATATAACTGTTACTTCTCTTAATAACTTAGTTACATCTAATCATGACAAAGCTGATACACTACCACATGGTAGGAATTACTGTCACCTGCTATCCCAAAATTGAATGTACCACGGATTTTCTTTCCTTTACTAAAAATTTTGGGATAAAATTTTCAGTCATAAAGCAACAACTCTGAATTTAGTGCAAATTCATATTTATTGAAAGGAAAATAAAAGTATTTAATCCAAAATATTGTTTATGACACGTAAAGCAATGCTACCCATTAAGTTGACTTATGTTTTTAATGCAATCAAGGAAACCTCCTTACTCCTTTCAGGTTGTTTTTGGTTTTTTTGGTGTACTTTTGACTGGTTTTTTTCTTTCAGGACCTGAGTACCTAAAATTTTATGTAAAGGACAAGTTAGTAGACTATTAATATGTTTTAGTCGGAGAGTACAGTAAGCTAAAAAAGATTATCATTTAATAATTCATACATGTTCACTTATCAATTCAGATTTATCGACTTTTGAATGCTGTTATCTTTTTCCCCATTAAACGCAATGAGTGTGCATCATGAAGGTTACATTAAATTTCTAATTAAGAACAAATATTTTTATTGCCCTTAACAGAATTCTGTTAATTTAGTCTGCAATTCTATTAATATCACTCCAACTAACTTACATCGAGTTATTTTTAAAAAAGCATATATTTGACATATGTCCACTGCTTTTTTATAGAAATAAACAATAGGTAATATTGTTATTATCCTAATATATATACACATATAAAAAAAGATGAGAACAAAACACAACAAAAACCACAACAAAACAAATAAACAAAACAAACAAATAAAAAATCCCACCTAAACCCAAACCAAACAAAGTCAAGAACATTATAAACCCATAATTTTATCTAATGACTTATTAATCTTGAACCATAAAATAGAACTGAATATTTGAGTTTACTGTTCTGCAGGAAAGCACACTTCGTGAGAGGAGAGGGAAAAGGAGGAGAGAAAAGGAGAGAAAAGAGGCATAAAGAGATGAAAATTTTACAAGATACATAGAATCATAGAATGTTTAGAGCTGGAAGGGACCTCCAAAGGGCATCTGGTCCAGTCCCCCTGCAGGGAGCAGGTACACACTCAACTAGACCAGGCTGCTCAGAGCCTTGGCCAACCTCACCTGCAATAGCTCCAGGGATGGGGCCTCAACCACCTCCTTGGGGAGCCTATTCCACTGATCCACCACCCTCAAGGTCAAGAACTTCTTCCTGATATTCAGTCTAAATCTCCTCTTCTCTCATTTAAACCCATTACCCCTCGTCTTTTCACTAGAGGTCCTTGGAAACAGCCCCTCTCCAGCCTTCCTGGAGCCCCTTCAGGTACTGCAAGGTGGCTCTAAGGTCTCCACAGAGCCTTCTCTTCTCCAGGCTGAACAACCCCAGCTCCTTCAGCCTGTCCCCATAGCAGAGGTGTTTCAGCCTCTGATCATCTTTGTGCCCTCCTCTGGCCCCGCTCCATCAGGTCCATGTCTTTCCTGTGCTGAGGGCTCCAGAACTGGATGCAGTGCTCCAGGTGAGGTCTGAGCAGAGCAGAGCAGAGGGGCAGAATCACCTCTCTCCATCAGCTGGCCACAATTCTCTTGATGCAGCCCAGGATGCAATTGGCCATGCTACATATAGGGAAATATTTGAAGATGCTGAAAGTGATTTACTCTCCCTGAGTATCTGTCACAGCATTTTCAAGAACAGTATCTATACTTATGCAATTCTCAATGTTAGCATAACAGATTTCTAAATTTATTCTGTCCCATGCCTGCTACACTTACAAAATTCAACACAACAGCAGCACAGTTCTTGTGATCTTGCTGTGTCTCCTCAGCTGCCTGTGTGACAGTCTCAAACACAGGCTGCAAAGGCAATCTTTGCTCAGCAAACTGTTCTCCATTGACAGCTTTGTTTTCTCCTTTTTGTCTTTCACAGTAATGAAGAAAACAAAGAACTTGCTGAATGCACATATTGCCTCAGTCTTTCTGTACAGAAGCAGTTCAAGTATTTGTTAACTCTGCAAATTTAGTGGCATTTGTGTAGTATGTACAGCTTAAAGTAATAAGCTTATGATTTCATAGTGCATCTGCAGAGTTCATGAATAATTTTTTTTTTTTTTTCTGAGATTCACTCAAATAAAAGGAAATGCACAAACAGCAATCTGTGATGGTGGCACGGACGTCATCTTGGAAATTTTAGTGCTCCCTCAAAAGTAAAATAGGTAACATTACACCATCACATTGAATATTACTTCAGAATTACACTGCAACAGTTAGTTTGAGTATCTAGGAAGTCAAACCATCATGGATGATATTTATAAATCTAGAGCCCAAATATATGCAGACAAATAGCATATTAAGTCTTCCGTATCGTCAAGCATGAAGCTGTGCAGGACGCATAGAAAGAGAAAGGAAATACCCAAGAAGCACTCAAAACTTTGTATGTATTTAACACTACATCCTTGCTAAAATCTTATACCACTAAAACTTGCATGCTTTATACACCAAATGTAGATAAAAGTGGAAGATATAAAGGCAGGGAAAAATAAAAAGTAATTCATTAATGAGATGACTGAAGATGGCTGACATCTGTTACACTGCAGGATTCCTTAAGAAGAGCATAAATACAACAGGATTTTAAATACTATTGAGAAATAAAGCTGTCAGGGTAAAAGAACATTGGAATGAAAACACGTTTTCTCAAATTCAAACAAAGCTTCCTCAATACTGTGATGAAGAAAAGTTCAAGAGTCTTACCATCAAAGTAAAGGGGCCAAAAATTCTAAATGAGTTTTTTAATGCAATCACTGCATGTATGAATGAGCTGTATGACATAGCAATCTACTGAAAGCAAGAAAAGAGTATCACAAGCTATCATATTTAGTTGCAGATTCTTAAATTCTCATCCAAAGAGTGATGTACCCAAAATGAGAAGTCACTTCGGATCACTACAGCACTGGATGCATTAAAACAAAGCAACTTTCAGAAGCATTAATCTTCGTTTTTCAAGGACACATTAAAAATAAGCCAAAAAAACATGGAGTATTGACCGTTTGGGTCAACTAAGTGCCATAATCATAGAATCATAGAATGTTTAGGGCTGGAAGGGACCTCCAAAGGTCACCTAGTCCAGCCCCCCCTGCAGTGAGCAGAAACACCCTCAACTAAACCAGGCTGCTCAGAGCCTTGGCCAACCTCACCTGCAATATCTCCAGGGACGGGACCTCAACCACCTCCCTGGGGAGCCTATTCCACTGATCCACCACACTCAAGGGAAAGAACTTCTTCCTGATATCCAGTCTAAATCTCCTCTTCTCTCATTTAAACCCATTACCCCTCGTCCTTTCAATAGAGGACCTTAAAAACAGCCCCTTCAGGTACTGGAAGGTGGCTCTAAGGTCTCCCCAGAGCCTTCTCTTGTCCAGGCTGAACAACCCCAGCTCCTTCAGCCTGTCCTCATAGCAGAGGTGTTTCAGCCCCTGATCATCTTTGTTGCCTCCTCTGGACCCGCTCCATCAGCTCCATGTCTCTCCTGTGCTGAGGGCTCCAGAACTGGATGCAGTGCTCCAGGTGAGGTCTGACCAGAGCAGAGTAGAGGGGCACAATCACTTCTCTCGATCTGCTGGCAAAACATCCCTTGAATCTTGAAATCATTAAGTTTAAGACTTAACAAGCAAGCAGCCTCCCACTGACCTTGCTCTCTGCCCACTCTTTGCAGCATTGTTGGTAGTACACCCCAACACAACATAAAGTTTTCAGTTCTACATCCACCACATCATCCATAGCAACATATACCTTACTTTATAAAACCTACAAAACCTTCAAAGCAGCTTCATACCATTGTGAAGTGACAGAAGAGTGTAACAGATTGTCACACATTCCACTTGGTTATTTTGCTTTTGTGTTTGTAACAGCTGGTAAAATAAAAATCTGCTCTGCCCAGACTTTCTGTTTACTGTATTCCTGAGATTATTTGGTATTCCAACCAGCATCTCTCCTACACCTAATTTTCCATCAAACAAACCTAAACCATGTTGGTCTCAGTGATGTCAAAAATAGCTTCAGGGAATATTGTATATTGTCACTGTGAAACTGGCACAGCAGGTTACTTCAGAGAATAATCTCTCTCATTACATTTTTAAGAAGTGAAACATCATTAGTTGATTCATTCCCTGTAATCTGTATTGTTTCGCAAAATAATAGAAAAAAAAATGCTAACTGATCCATGTTTTACTTCTTTTCATTGGTGCAGGGGAAAGACAGAGTCTTCAAAAATCTGAAAAGCAGTTTGTTCTATTCCTGCATTTAAGCCAAGTACCAGAAGGCCCAAAAATGAAGACAGGTAGAAGATTCAATTTTGCTACCATCATACGATTGATTTCCATCCAACAGAAAGAAAACATTCTCAGTCACCTCTTGGCCAAATTAAAAATATCCAATAATCTCTGTTTCCATAATGGCTCATCTCGTACACCCTACTACTTCTAAATCATAAACCATCTAAATTTGCTTTATTTTTTTTCCCCAAATGCAGTCTTCTGATGCTTGTTTCAGATACACATCAGCAACTACTTCTAATTTTCTTCTTGTGCCTTCATTCTGCTAACAGATAGATAAAGAACATTTAAACTGTACTGCTGAATTTGGAAAGTTTTGTAAAAGGATTCTTTCAGATTTCAGTAATTTCATATAACTAAACGATCTGTACTTGACTGGAAAAAAGTTTGTTTTTCATTGAAGTTTCCTCAAACAGTAAGAAAAGTTTCTCATTCCTCAAAAATAACTTTGCAAACTGAAGACCTGATCTAGGAACATTCTCATTTTTAAAAAGCAAATTAAAAAAAAACCAACAACCTAATGTGTAGTAGTATCTTTAGCGTATTTTGTTCTGGTCTGATTTTTGTTTGTTTGTTTGTTTAGAAGAAAGAGGATCTATAAACAATAATAAAGCTTGATATTAATTTCTTATCAGGAACATGTTGGTATGAAAATACATGTAGTAAGTAGTAAGCATGAGCACTAAGGAAATGAAAGAAAAGATCTATGCAACTTCCAGTTAAGTGGTTCCTAGAAGCCACAGCTTAGGATCAAGCCTGAATAATTATTTTTTTTTAAAGGATAAATAATAAAAAGGGCATTGTGCTCTCCAAAATATTTGAAAAGGAATAGTGTTCCTCAGCACAGGGCAAGAGTTAACACTATATGTAACCACTAAAAGAAACATCTAGCTTTATATGCTACTTACAAGGACCTCTATACAGAGAATAAGAGATTCAAGAGACACATGTAATGTATGTATTATTGATTTGACACAGAATAAAGGAACAGTACCAGCATGTGAGAACAATTCAGAGTTTCAAAAATCTGAATAAATCTTAGAAAGGTCAGGATGTTTAATTCTGTATTGTATACCATTTGTAGTTGCTGGTGAAACATTTACAAGATTTTTTTTTTTTTTTTTTAATACAGTTGACATTTTAAACTTCTAAACCAAAATCTTTCTCTGTGCATGTGGATAATAATCATAATCACCTCAACTCAAAGGACAATTAATTATGTAGTAGTAGTAGACTCCAACATGTTCTTAGTACTAAAAAAGTTACTGGACTTGCATAGACATACACAGAGGCTGAAGGAGAACAGGAAAAGGAGTCTCTACTCTCTGGTCACTTGCCTTTCCTCCTCTTCCTCCTCACCTATCTTTCCTTCTTTGAACAATAAATCTGCTGTACCACATTGTAGCATTCACTTTTCAGAACATGGGATCTGGCATTTCCAAATAGAAATATCAGTTCTTGGCAGACAGGGGAAAAGAAAGGAGATAATCTAAAGAGAGTAGCAATCCACTTGCGTATTTGTTTGTTCACTATTGATGTGCTTTGGGATATATAGTTTAATTAAAATTACACAAAGATAACAGTTGCTCAAGGTAAAAATTCGGTCAGGACAGGAACATGCACAGTGATCACACTTTGATTGCAAGCAGGTCTCATCAAGCTTTACAATGTATACAGAAGGAGCACAAAGAATTCTCCCTTTCTCTGGTATGATAACCATTAAAATAGAAATAATTAGTTGAGATAGAGTTTTTATTATTAAATGCTGCAATTTTGAAGTTTAAACCAGAAGCCTAAAGGTTGATAAAATATTAATGAATATAAATGTAATAATGAAAAAATATTTCCGATTTCAACTACTAAATAGGTTCAAAACATCTTGGGTGATGTACAACACCTTGCAAAACACTGTTGTGATCTGCTGCAGGGTAAATGAGAATTAAAATGTGAAGAGGCCAAGAAATTATGCACTATCTCATAGCCTTCTCCCTCAAATTAAAAAAAAAAATAATCCTAAATGAACTGCAAAGACTTTTATACTGTTTCAAACTCCTTCTTTAGAACCAAACACCTCTGAATTTCTTCTGGACTGTCTGGAAATAATAGTTTTCTGACCCATACAGATGAGAAGAAGGTGTCACCAACTTCCAACCTACTCAATATTATTCCTTTTTGGACTGAAACAGTTTAAACTTTTTGTAAGGCTGGTTAAGATTGCTCCAGTACAGCAACCTTCTGCTAAAAAATGTTGAATTTGACATGTTCCTGCATTAAAAAAAAAAATAAAATTCTAATGAAAGTGTAGCTAGAAACCCATCTGCTTTTCTGGCAGCTCCTCTGCTGCTTCCTGTGTGTAAAGATTGTCAAGGACACAAGGCCGGAGAGGTTCTCTAATTTTCCACAAGTCTGTCCAGAGAGCTGCTGCTCCTGTCCAGGCTAAATGTACCAAGGCACCAAATTACAAAGTTTGGGATTTACAAACCAGTTCCATCCCTGGCTGATAAATGATGAAAATATTTGGATTTCTGAGGTTTGGGCCTAACAGCATGTCAACAGGGGCTGACAGAAGATCTGGCTTCCAAGATCTTGCCAATAGTCTGTCTGAGCAAGTGCAGAGTCCTTCATCTGGGGAGGAATAACCCTGTGTATCGGTACAGGCTGGAGGCTGATCTGTTGGAGAGCAGCTCTGGAGAAAGAGACCTGGTGGACGGGGAGATGACCATGAGCCAACAAAGCGCCCTTGCATTGGCCAAGAAGGCCAATGGCATCCTGGGGTGCATTAAGAGGAGTGTGGCCAGCAGGTCAAGGGAGGTTCTCCTCCCCCTCTACTCTGCACTGGTGAGACCCCACCTGGAATACTGTGTCCAGTTTTGGGCACCTCAGTTCAGGAAAGACAGAGATTCACTAGAGAGAGTCCAGCATAGGGCTACCAAGATGCTGAAGGGAGTGGAGCATCTCCCTGCTGAGGAGAGGCTGAGAGAGCTGGGGCTCTTTAGCCTGGAGGAGACTGAGGGGGGACCTCATCAATGTCTATCAATATGTAAAGGGTGAGCGTAGGGAGGATGGAGCCAGACTCTTCTCAATGTCATCCAGTGACAGGACAAGAGACAATGGGAGTCAGTTGGAGCACAAGAGGTTTAGGGGAAACACAAGAAAAAACTTTTTCCCAGTGAGGGTGCCAGAGCCTGGAAGGGGCTGCTCAAAGAGGTTGTGGAGTGTCCTTCTCTGGAGACACTGAAGACCCGCCTGGATCTGTTCCTGGGTGACTTGGTCTAGGTGACCCTGCTGTGGAGGGGGGTTAGAGTAGTTGATCTTCTAGGCCCATTCCAACCCCTAATATTCTGTGATTCTGTGATGGCCAGCCAGACCCCCAAGGCTACCAGTGGTTCAGCAGCTGGCCAAACATCAGCTACTCTGCCATACAGGTTAGGGTGCAAAGTCATCCAGGTTATCTTAGAGTCTGATGTGTTCCTCGGCAAGAAACCAAGATCCCTATCTGTTTGTGATTTTCCCACGCTTGCTTAATAAAGACAACAGTCTTATGCTGCAAAGGACAATGAATTTTGTCTTGCTGGTAAATATAAAAATATAAAAGAAGATCTTATAAAGTAATCTTTCTTCTTTTTTTAAATTTTTTTCTTTGTTCCTTGGTTGGGATCTGTTTTCCTATTCTGCAATGTTGCAGGTTAACCACAACTGTGGCATCACCCAAAGGAACCAGTCTTCTTGGGGTTTGGACAAAAAAATCCAGGTTGTTTTTACTTATACTGAAGATAAAACCTTTAAGTAGCAAAATACGTAATATATATTAGGACATGTTGTATGTAGAAATCCTGGGCCATTTTGTATGAATTATCTAGCAACTAAATCTGAGGAGTAAAATCTAAGAATCAATGAATAAACAACTATTCATTACGTAATAGATTACTTCAGGCATTCACATGTAAAATGGACCAAATAAGCAGGAAAAAAAGCCTTATAGTCAAACATTGCTGCAATGTGAGCAACATATAAATGTGTTTAAAAGTGTGGCAAGATCATAATTTTATGAGCACAGCTAGTTAATCAGGAAAAATAAAGTGGTTTCTTAAATAAAATAAGCTTTGGAACGAAGTAGAAGTACACTGTGTTGAAATAGATGAAAAGCTGGTGAGGTGTCCAGTAATGATGCATTTAAATAAGCAATTTGGCTAGAATTTGCAGTCATCTGTGAATAATTTATCAAACTGAGTAAAGCAGCTCAAAAGTGCATGCTGGCTAAAAACTGCCGAATATTTTCACTGTGTTAAAATTCAAAGGCTCCCTCTGTTAAAGTTCCCTTTCTTCCAAATCCATAAAATTGACAATACCATTCCTGTATGCTGCCTGGGTGACAGCTGATCAGAAAGTGTATTTTTCCTTTAAAATATTATTGAAAAAAACATTGTAAAAATATATAAAGCCTTTCTTCTTTCTCTGGGAAAACAAAGATACAGCTACTAATGCATTGTGCACTTTCACACTGACAGAGCATGCACACCATCAGTAGATTCCTACACACTCTACAGTCAGTGCCTGAGACTCAGTCTTATTCCACAAATCACACAGTGTCCCACTCTCAGCACCTTATGCACAGACTTTAACACGAGGATGTCTTCATATATTGACCACCCAGAATTTAAAAAAGAAAAAAGAAAAAAAGGAAAAAAACCACCCCACAAAACAAACAAACAAAAACCCAACAAAACAACACAATGAGAGCAGTGGTCTCTTCAATGGTTGTCCCACACTACACTCTTCAGACATTGTAAAGGAATATTCAGGCTTCTCTTATAAGGAATTCAGATACCCTTTTCAGACCAATTTTTTTTCTGGGGGGAGATCAACATTGGAATATTTTTCAATCCTAGCCTCACTGCAGATAATAAATGTTGCAGAAGAAAAATAAATTCTAGCTAGTTCTAAAAGAACTTAGTCTGCAAGACAGGTGTGAAAAACTATATTACATATATTACTGCCATATGATCAGCAATAGCATATTTATTACTATGGACTACAGGGTCCAGGGCCATCACAAAGAACCCTCTGCCTCTAAATACAACACACTTTTAGTTATAGTATAGGGATTCTTGGCCTTAGCAAGCATGCTTACCTCAAATACTGTGATAAAGAGCAATCTATCTCAAAATATTTCAATATTGGGCCCCTACTGTTCTATCACAGTTTAGCCTCCATGAATACATTTTTGCCCATATACACAAAAACTCTACGTTTTGTCACATTGTGCCTAAACTTCTCATTGTGTCTCAGTAATACTGCTTACCAAAAAAAAAAAAATATTCCCCCAGTTCCAACACAAGCAGAATTGGCTCTGACTCTGACCCCTAAATTCCTTAAATATAGCTTCCAGAAAGGGAATCCCTTAATTCTTTTACTGTTTAGCCATCTCTTGTAACAAATCATTAAAAATAAAACAAAATGCAAAACCAACTAAATTTAAAAAAAAAACCAAAAAACCAACCAACCAAAAAAACCCAACAAGACAAAAACAACCAAACAAAAATTCAACCCTTCAAATTCAAGTATTCAATTTGTTTGAATGAAAACCTTGATTCCCTGCCCAACATGGGAAATCCAAAAAACCCACGGTCTCTACACTATGAAGCATAAGGCTGCCTTAGTTCCATGCTTCTCCAAAATATTGAACATCAAGGAGAAAAAAGAGCCTAGTGACATGATCGAAGTATTTCGTTTGACAAAGACACATGATTCCCAACTAAAGAATTTCTAGAATATTTAATTTATCAATAGAACAAAATGGCATTGCACAGTATATCACAGGAGAAATGTGTTGTAAGAATAAGGAAAAAATATTTTTCCCAAGAAAAAAAACAAACAGGAAAACCATTACACTTTACAAGTTTGAGGACAGAATACTGAAAAGGTCCTAAAGCCACTTAATTAAAATGTTTTGGTTCACTTTGTTGAAGAAAGAATTCAGATTAGTAAAACCATGTAGAACCGATTATTGTAAACTGAAGTTAGTGAGACGGAATTTGCTAGGAAAATAGTGCTTCCATAATTTTTTGTTGTCGTTGTTGTTGTTTTTATATAGAATGATATAAAAAAGTCTGTCTGTTCAAGAAGCAAATATATCATGTATTTCTTTGAGGATCCCAGGACTTGAACCAGTCTGACAATATGATCATTGTAATGATTTAAAAGAATACATAAATATTGTGTGTTCTGAAACACAAGTATGCTACTAAAAATAGTCTTTTCAGACACTGTTTTAAGTAAAAGAAGTTCCACTAATGTAATCTATATCTCAGCATTCAGGGCTAACACACCAGGATCACATTGTAGTAATCCTCAAGAGCTGCTCTTCAAAAGTTGTATTTGAAATGCAGCAAACGGAATAAAGATTTTGAAATGAATAGTGTTAACTCATAGGTACATAGATCATGAGTTAATTATATTAAAATGTGAATAGAATTGTGTCAAAAATGAAGTATAAAGCTGAACGAAATTCCTTCATCACTCTGGTTAAGTGAGTTAAACTTTTCTTGATACAATATCACTTCAGGCTCAAGAATCCATTACAAATATCTAAACCAAGACTGGGCAATGCATTTCTTGTGGCTTTTTCATATTATCATTTCAATTTTCAAAATATCTCATGAGATGAAAAACCACTAAAGATTAAAATATTTCTACCAAATGAAAATGCACTCAATTTAATTAGCTGAGAAACCACAGCTTTGTTAAAAGTCATAAATATAATAAAGTAGATTATCATTCAGCCACAGAGAAAAAAAATCTCCCAGCATGCCTTTGAAGAAGGACATTTAAAATCACCAAAAGATCAATTGCTGTTTGTAAGGATAACAATGAAAGTTAATAGAGAGCACTGGCAAGAGTTGTTAATAAGCCAGCAAATAAATGGACAAAGAAATACAAATTATTACAGCTTTAAAGACTATTGCTCTTCCAAAATTAATCTTAATCACATACAGATAATGAACAGAAGAAGAACATATATAAGACTTTAGAAAAATGCAGTCCAGAAGTTAATATTAAACCCCTTAGCTATATATACTCCTTCTTCCTAGATGCTTATCCATCTGAATTACAACCTGTAAGGATTTGCCAGGCCCTGTACACAGGAATAAAGCACAATAATTTTAGTCGGGAATTTTATACCTAAAAACTTTACTCAAAGAACCATAGCACCCTCTTCCAGGTTTTCCTATGAAAAGTGAAGATGACAAATAATACAGAAAAAAAAACAAACCTACTTTTTAACTTTGTAAGGTTTGAATGTCTCAAACCTTAGTTAGCACAGCCCAAGTGTGCCAGTGGTGTCTCAGATGCTTTTAGACTGTGCCTTAGGCAATGAAAAATAATGTACTTGCCACTCCCACAATGTGTCCTTGGTTATTAAGTCAGGAAACTGCCAACAGTACCTGGGAATGGTTCAGTCTCAAGAGTTCACAGATAGAAAAACCTCTGCAATTAGTAGAGGTTGTCCATCTTCTGATTTCTTTGGAGCTCAAAGATAACTCTTGAAGAAAGCTATGGTCTGTGACATACATACAGGACAGACAGCCAAGAGACTGGACTGGGTGATGGTTCTCAGGGGCCTGAAAATTGCTACAAGATACATGAATAGATATGTGAATGAACCAGAACAATGTGTTATTGTTTATGCTGTATTCACATACTTACATTCCAGCACATATTTGCAAACACACCAGCTGTATTCACTATGTTAACGCTCATTGTAGCACCAGTGGAGTTATTAGTGAGAGCAGCCTGGAAAAGCTGCATCTTGTGATTTGAAAAGAGTATATATTTATCCCAAGGAATCAAGAATGCCTCCTTTCAGGGCTGAACTGAATTGATTGTGTGGGAATGATTCAGCTACAAAGGTTCCCTAGAGATGAACAAAAATGCCTTCGTGTCATGGAATTACTAATAGCCTACTGGCATGTATGACAATGAATCTTGGAAGTATAGCAAGTGGTAAGTGAAAGGAGCATCTCAGAATTAAACCCCAGGCTAGCCTGCTGTAATTTGTGAAGAGTAAGCTCAGTGCCGGGAAAAGCCTGTACTTTTCATACCTATTTAAAAATCTGAATTTTGTCAGGGAAAGAAGGACCTGTTAGGGCTTTGCCCTGCAGGGCTAGGTGTTCTATGTCCAGAGCTGCTGGGACACCTGCAGAGGCTGTGATGGTACAGCAAGATCACTCCAGGAAAGCAGAATGAAAATCCTGCAGTGGAAGCTGAACACACTAAATTATGCACCTGGTTTCTGGAGGTTTTGTATTGGCTATTCTCTACATAGCACTAGTGAGTGATCTTAACACCCTATTAGTGAAGCTTCTATTCATTTATATCCCTTGTCTTCAAAGCATCACATTCCCTGGAAGGCACTTAAGTCTCTGGCCTAATTCTTATCCTTCTATCCATTTATGAGCATTTTTGGAGAAGATACTTCTGAATACGGAATGCTCTAATTACTCCTTTCATTGCCCTTGCATCATCCTCCCATTTCTTTGTTGCTCAGCACTCCTTGGTCCACACTCCCAAGGTATCTTCCCAGAAAGGCAGACTTTAGCACTAAAGTATGGAGATGGAAGAGCAAAGGATTCAAGAACATCAAAAGACCACTTTGGAACAAGGCTGTATTTGAAATGTTACGAAAGAGCAGGAACCTGCAGTTTAAGAAGAATATGGATAAAGTCAGGACTTCAACCTTGTTGCAAGTTTATTATGTGCTTTGGGGCAAACTAACTAACACTTACCCATGCTTGAATTTATACTGAGATTTGCATGTATGTAAGGCAATGCTGTCAAACTCACTGAGGAACTACAAATATAACCTAGTAAACCTTATCAACATCCAAACCAGTCTGCCCCATCCAGATTATTAAAGCTTTTTTTTTTTTGTTGACAAATATAACCTTCTTGCTGCTATCTTCCTTCTTTAAGCCAAGAATTTAATCAGTAGAAATAAATGATATGTCTGTGGGACCTATCAAACTGCAAACAGCCAGTGCCTTCAGATGCACACTTCACACCCTGTCCGACCACACTTGCCTCATGGTACAAGCTGTACATGGAAAGCAAAGGCTGAGTGCAGATTTAAAATGCTTTTAGTCAAACCACAGAGCACCACGTGTGAGCCCAGCTCTCCCTCCCAGGGTGTGCAATCAGCAGAAGGCAGGTTTTCTGTCCTATGGGAGGGATATGCACAATGATGTTGTTGGCTCCAGCCTCCGACGTTTGTCCTCGTCCTTCGGAGAAAGGCACAGGCACGTATGAGGGGAAGAAATGAATAAAGTCTCTTAGGAACACAAAAAAAAAATACTACTGGATAATTTCCACCAGACTAGTTAAGGTCTGTGCAGGAAATCACGCAGACTGTTGTTCACTTTTAGGAAATGACCAACTACGTGGAACCATCAAGTTTCGAAACTTAAATCTCCAGAGGGGAACCAAACAGGTACTCAGATTTTTAAATTTTTTTCATAAGAAAATGGGAAGTATTGTGGCACCCATACATATTAGAAATACTGTTACCACATTTCCCAACTTCAAAAGTAAAAATATTTTAGGCACTCTCATTTAAAAAAAAAAAAGGAAATGTGAATGGTCAGAACTATTTCACAACCACAAATCTATCCAAGGTTTGCATTTTAGAATATTCAGGGTAACCGAAATTAAAAGTACCTTAATTACAGTAAGTTGGTGTTTCAAAATATAATATAATCACAGAATCAATAATACACAATAATATGAATTACTGTAATGAAATACAGATAAATAGATCAGATAATGGAAATGCAGGCACAAGGAAAAGTATTGTTTCTTCAAAATTTATTGTTAGACTTCATAATTTCTGATATGCACAAATTGTATGTTCCCACCTTTTAAAAGGACATTTAAATTCCTCCCTTATTTTTTTTCCACAGCAGATAAAGCTTACACTTGAACAATAACAAGGAATAACTGGAATCAGTTCAAACAGTAGATAGGGTTGCTAACCAAGAAAATGCAGATTCTTATTATGTTGAGCTATTCCTGTTCAATTTTAATAAATAATTAGGGAAAAAAAATCTCAGCTACAGTACAAGGCTTTTACACTCTTCCTGTTTTCTACAGTTTTATAGTATTTGGAAATCAATATGACTCAAGTAGCACACAAAGTACTGAAAATAGAAACACCCAATGGCTCAGCAGGATGCAACATCCTTGAACTTTCAAATGAGATTTGTAAGAAAGACTAATTCCTGTAAATATGGCACTTCCATTCAAATGGTAATTTTTTTAAAGCCTATAGAAAACATTGATAATTATTATAGAATGGCATTAGAAGAAGCAGTATTGCACTTGGTCAGCACAAAGGGCACAATTCTAGATAAAAATGACACATAATAGTGTCTACTATACCTGACCCACATGAACATTACTGCCCTTTTGAAACTCACACAAGCCACACTAATAAAAATGAAAAATTTCTCATAAAAATGTAAGTCATTAAGGAAATGCTGATCTTTTTCACAGAATCAAATAAACACAGAATGTTAGGATTGGAAGGGACCTAGAAGATCATCTAGTCCAACCCCCCTGCCACAGCAGGGTCACCTAGACCAAGTCATCCAGGTGGGTCTTGAGTGCCTCCAGAGAAGTAGACTCCACAACCTCCCTGGGCAGCCCCTGCGAGGCTCTGACACCCTCACTGGGAAAAAAGCTTTTCCTTGTGTTTCCCCTAAACCTCTTGGGCTCCAACTGACTCCCATTGCCTCTCGTCCTGTCATTGGATGACAGTGAGAAGAGTCTGGCTCCATCCTCCCTACACTCACCCTTAACATACTGATAGACATTGATAAGGTCCCCCCTCAGTCTCCTCTTCTCCAGGCTAAAGAGTCCCAGCTCTCTCAGCTCTCTCAGTCTCTCCTCCACTCCCTTCAGCATCTTGGTGCCCTGCACTGGACTCTCTCCAGTAATTCTCTGTCTTTCCTGAACTGGGGTGCCCAAAACTGGGCACAGTATTCCAGGTGGGGCCTCACCAGTGCAGAGCAGACGGGGAGGAGAACCTCCCTTCACCTGCTGGCCACACTCCTAATACATCCCCGGATGCCACTGGCCCTCCTGGCCCATGAGCACATTGTTGTCTCATCTTCATCCCCCTGTCCTCACTCCCTTGTTCTTTCATCCAATTTAGAGAAATTTTTCTGATCCCACAGTACTTCTCATTTATTTGCATGCTAACATCATCCTAAAATATAATTAAAGAAGTTTATTTACAGCCACCCCTACCTACCCATCTGTATTCCTATATCACTCAGTCTTCTGTGATCCTCAAAAGATTTGGTCACTGCATGACAGTCATAGTCTAAAACTCACCTTTATTAAAAATCTTCCATGCAAAGTGATTTGAATCATCATTTATTATTCCATTATACAATGCACAGAACCATGTAGCTCAGGGAAAGATAAAAATCTCAGTCCATGAGTTTACTCAGTAGAAGCTCTGGAAGCTGATGAGTAAGCAAAGAAGAGCAAGGAATTGTACAGAAGGGGACATTAAGGTCTGCTGAGGCAAGCAATACTGCTGCTCCTATTTTATCCCAAGAATTTGGACACAGGCAGCAGCACTGCAGCCAAAGGCTGCTGCCATCCTCCATGCACCAGTCCAGCTGCTCGGGAGAATTGCAAAGGGGATTCCAGAGGAATTTAGCAAGAACAGAAACAAGTATTTCCACCCTTGGGCAGTGGACAATTTTAGTAGGAATTGTTAGCTCTCCTCCATTTTCATTTTATCTATCACAGTATTTATGGCACTTCTCATAAAACATCCTTATAAAGGTAGTCAGTGCCCAGGGAAAAGTTATACGAGAATAGACACCAGTCATTCACTACATTCCTTCCACACAGGTGAACTTTGAATTTATAACTTTATGTACCTTTCTCATCAGAACCAAAGAGGTATAATTTTCAGGAACAGGTGGCAGTAGCACTTCACTGACTTAGTCTGTTTCTACTTCTTTTAACATTACACAATAAATTTAAATGATAGTTTTGCCCTCTAGCTTAAGTTCAGATTTAAGCAAAATATCTTGTGAGAATCATGGGACCTACAATATGATGAACAGCAGAGTGAATTAATTTGTGTTACAGATGGGAAAAAAGTGATCTTGATCTGTATAGATATTGAAGAAAGGCTTTATTTCAGAACAGGAGAGTTTTGTAAAGGTAAGGTAAATTTATATTTCCCAATAAACCAGTTTTTAATATCTGTAATAGAATTTACATATATAAAATGCTAAGAATAAAGACTACAAAGAAATGCTAAGAATTATCATATGCATTTTTCAGTCTAAAACAATTCAGGCACTGGGATATACTTGTAGTCCACTTTCGTCTCAGAAAGACAGTAAGGCACAGATTTTGCAATACTATTATCACTGTGGCAAATCCAAAACACTGGTTTTACATTTATGCTTAAACATCCCTTAATCATTACAATATCCATGGAAGACATATGTGCTAACATGCCTTACTGGTTATGTTGTAAGAGGAATTCTTGTAATACTATTGCTCACAAACTTCACTTCTGTAAAATCGCCAGCCTCACACATTGCTTATTTTCCAATGACCAAAAATAACTTCTTTTGTCTGTTCTTCAAGGAAACAGCTTCAATCACATTTCAGTAAATAGTCTGACTTCTTTAATTACGCTGCATTTCCAAAATATTCCAGTGAACTTTACGTAGTAATCTATTCATTAGAGTAAAAGATTTAAAAAATACTAAGATGACAAAGAAAAAAAAAGTCACCTCTGTTGTTCATTGATTCAGAAATTTCAGGTGGAAAACCTCTGTCTCTATGGGTCTGGTGAGTCTATACTGTCTCATGCAATTACAGGTTTGTCAAGTGATATGTAACTCAAAATATTTTTTTTAAGAAATATTGTAAATACTGAGTATAGTTTCAGATCATCCTGAAAAGTGCCAGAATGTGCAAGGACTCAAAAGATACAGCAGCAATACTATGATATAATAACTACAGGTTTCAACACCCCACCACTTCTAACAGAACAGCTAGTAAACTATTTTTATTCAAGTATGTATCTGCTTAACAGACATTTGTTTAGGTTTATAGTTTGGCTGACCCTAAACTGCTTTGGTATGCATTTAGCATCCAAGTATCTCTTGCTTTCAGATTTAAAGTAATATTACCATCCTAAGTATGTGTGTTGTTATTACTTCACTGAGGACATCCATGTATTGCCTTTTGTCTCTTTAAGAAACTGTAAAATACGAACATAAATTCCTCATTCAATTTTTGAAGTAGATGTAATACTTCTTATCTTCTCATTCTGACTGCTTCAATCCAAGTGAGTATACAAATTGTATCGTATGAATCACTTCTAAATACCTGAGTAGTCCCATGGAAGACCATGGAAGTATCACAGATGCAAAGTTGAATGGCAAGAGCTTCACATTTCCTTAAGACACATCAGGAAAACAACCAAAATATTTGAGAATTGGAGAACAATGAAATGGGGAAAACAGATCTTTCATACTGATGAGTGAGTAATTTTCTGAAAGAAGTAGAGAAACTAAACCTTGACAAAATAATTATCATTATAATTAAGTGTGGTTCTTAATGGATTGTACATTTGTGTGCACACATTTGTAAGGTCCATGTAAGACTAAGACATTTATTGCTTCTCTTTCTTAGGAATGCTTCTGTCAGATACTAGGTGAGCTCATTCTGCAGCTTTTCATTTAGTTAAGGATTTACAGGGAGTAGTACATCCTACACTCAAGCAGGAAATAAATTATCTTTGATACCTCTGCTCATTTTTCCAAAGTCAGAAGAAAACAAAGAATAGATTCAAATTGCTAGGGGATGAGAAGACAAATACTGATGCAAGTTTTATTAATTTAGAGAAGCACAGGTGACACAAGTTTTACGGCTTTAGAGAAAACGACTCATCAGGACAAGAGCAGGAACCAAGCTATTAAATTGCTGGAACACTTTGGCAGCCACTTGCACTTGGTAATGGTAAGACCTCACCAGAACTGCTACATGCAAATGTGGTGAACCATTTGCGAGAAATGTGACTGAAGTTGGCACAAGATCAGAAAAAGGATGCTATGAAATTTCAGAGAACGGAAAGATTATTTATATTGCCAACAAAAGGAGCTTGGCTTACATAACAATTGCAATACAATGAACATTAGGGAATAAGATTGCTCTTTAAATGTCAGAGGAAGTGTCATGAAAAACTCTTAGGATGAAAGCTAACTCTCAAACAAAAAAACCACCAAACTAGGGTAGACTTCGAAAAAAGACCAAATATTACAAGTTCTATTATCCTTATAGATTCCAAACATCTAGTAGCATCAGCAAAGGTCAACCACCTAACTACAGACACATATAACTGTGTCACAAAGCTAAAATAAATTTTTCAGTTACATTCTACACCTATTTCTTTTCCCCTTAGGTGATGCTTTGTTTTCAATATGCCAAAGTGTACCACAGAACTATCACAAACATTCAAATATTTAGCCATAAAAGTCATGGCAGTAAATACACTAAACTACCATGGTCTTAGTTTCTACNGAAGAAAAATTATTTCAATATATGATTTAGCAACTCTGATAACTAAGCCAGAATAACAAGAATAACAGGTATTGAATAACTTGGGGCCAGGGGGAGAAATCTGACTTCAGTACTGAATTTTAAAAAGTGTGAGGCTTGATTTCTAAATAAAGAAATAAAAATGGTTAAAATAATAAGCAATCCTTGCTTCCAGACAATTCCTTTTCAGGCTAGGTTCCGGAACATAGTCTCACGAGCAATAAGAAGTGTTACTCCAACATCAGATCTATTTTAGATCTAATGAATCAGCAGGAGTAATACATATGGTCTTGATATACCAGCCAACTCTTCTCCTCTGGGAATAGCACAGCTCATACAAGAAGTTGAACAACTCCTTAAATATCCAGTGTTGAGTAAAAAACTTTTGAGCACTGAAAAATAAGGTATTGTTAAAAATGGCAAGGCCTCACAAAACGAAACCACAAGTGTAGCAGCTGTCATAATAGAAATCCATATGAAACCTCTTTGCTGTCAGTTTCTGTGGAGAAATACATGCTTTCAAGGCCAAGACTTGGAGAGAAGCCTTGCAGACCATCTTAGACTCCATTCCGGTCCCTCCATCTCCTGTGTGTATTTCCTTGCTCTGTAGCAAAGGTATTGCTCTTTTTCTCACACTTGTGCATACAGTAGGTGGTAATACAAAACAACTATCATAAACCAGGAATTCTAGTTGTCACGTGAATCATTCCACTACTGAGACTCATTACACACGTTCTGAACCTTCAATATTCAGCAACTTCTAAAAAAAGATGTTATTTCTTTGCTTTTGAAAGAGGTGAAAAATCTTTGCAAGACAATGACTAGTAAACAACTGAAATGCATGCAGGTTTCCTACTTTCATACTTTCCAGGCAGATTAGGTAGACTCCATTTAAAAATGCAGAATAGTAGCATGAGGAAGAGTCTGTTCAGCACTGTTTCACAAACACATCCCATATGGTCTTTCAGAGTACAGTGTTTTCATATCATTTCACGAAAGATCATGAAGATCGAAGATACAAATACCTCTTCTTAATCTTCAAAAAAAAACACCATAAAATGCACCTTTAAGGGAATATGAAAATTCAGATCCTGGAAGTTGTTACTGATGATAAATTATGAATTATAAATCCACATAGCTAGACATTTTCTATCTGCAAAATATAAGCTGCATTCAATCTGGATTTTCGGAACTCATCCAAAACCAAAAGTGTGCCAGAGACATTTC